>WHYT01012872.1:16227-159466 GCA_009806455.1 Tetrax tetrax
TTTTTTTTTTTTTTTTTTTTTTTTTTTTTTTAATTATAAAATCTCTTAAAGGAAAGTTTAACTGTGAGGTTATAAACTACTGATCTTGATCCTGATGAAGTTCTGGGTTACTTGAGGTTAAGGATAGGCAGCTTCTTCAGGCATAGGTGCCATTCTCTTCCCCTGCAGAGAGCAGTTTGGCAGCTGAGCCGGTACAACATCAGGACGTATTGGACTTGGCAAGGCTGAGCCATGTGGATCAGCTCAAGGATCTCTCAACTGTCCTCCTCGGGGTCACAAGTAGAGCAGAGCTCAGCACAGCCAGATGCAGGGAGTCAGCCCAAGGCCAGCACTGCCCACAGGGCAAATTCAAGTGGGTATGCACAAAACCAGCTTGGATATACTGGGAATCATTAGCTTGGACATTCCTGTCTCCATTTTCAGCATCACAGAAAGGACACATAATCATCACCTGAGGCACAGTTGACTATTTCTGGGCCAGAGTCTAAACCACTGTCATCCTCTATCTTTCCCTCCTGCCAGCAGTTTCTCTTTGGAACAGCACCCACTATTTACCTCCTCACATCCTCTGCCTCCTGTGTTATTTACTGTCACTCCCAGTGTGACTCCTGTGTTTCATCTCTTCTTTCAAACACCTGTAACAGAGCAGTCCAGTACAGAGAACAACCTCCCAACCTTTTTAGAGAGAGCCTCAATGGCATTAATACCTACCTGTCACTCAAACACTGCGTTCTTGCTTACCTGGACACACAGCCCCTCGCCTGTGCTGCTGCCTTTCAACATACAGCCTGTAGTATGGACACAGCTGGCACTTGTAGTCTCCCTTCTGGTTAAAGTCTTCCTTTCTTGTATCTGTCCATATTACTGGCATGCCTTTTTAATCTTTCTAAAGGAAAATGAACTACAACTGCATAAACCTCTTCGTGAAAGGGTTACGTTTACTCATAGAGCTGGGCTGTTTTAGCAATACAACCACTGTATGCAAGCAAGGCCTAAATATGATGATTTTACAATATCGCTAAACACTTTATTAACATAAAAGAACTCCAAAAACACTAGCTGATGAATGACAGAAAAAACAAACACATACAAGTGTCTGAAATCATGCACCCAAGGACCCCTCTATTACCCCACTGTGCAGAAATACCAGTGCATTAACACGGCACAACTGTACCCAGTCTTGCTCCTGCAAACACTTACAAATGTATTTGTATCTTACATGTAAGAATTCAAAGGGAAAAATCCTTCTTTCTAAAGATGCAAGCACATAGAGCCAGTAATGATTTTCATGATCATTTGATATTTGTCTGTGATTAAGAATCGTATCAATATCTGCCTTGAATTATGACTCACTATTTTGCAAAATTCCATTTTATTTCCCTATAGAACAGAAAGGCTGATGAGAAATTGCTTAAAAGACCATCTCCCTCAGTAACCAGTTCCAGACAGCTTGTATGACATTTCCCTGGGAATGCAAAGGAGAAATTGAAAAAGAGAGTAAATTTGCTTGGGGCCCCTCCTACAAGCTATGAGCGAATGAATCCCTGTTTGTGGTTCTGCTGCACAGAATATGGCAAAGTTGTGGGATTAGCAGAAATCAGACATTCCTGTCTCAGAAATGCAAACTGTACTTATATAGTACACCATAGTTAGTTTACTACACTTAGTATATTCAGAAGAAAAAGAGGACACAAGTAGAAAAAGTTTTGCAAAATACTACTTTGTAATTTTAATCTGTGTGGTGTGGGTCTAAATATACAGTTCTGGCCATTTTCAAAGAATGTCAGCATGGGTATTTACCACGGGCACGTCTGCATAAGATTATACACAGGCAGAACATCTTTCTTAACTAATAAATAAAAAAAAAGAAGTGTTATTATTGTCCTTTAGATACATTTTTCTTCTGTATTAAATGAAAGCTCAATAAATATGTGCACTTTTGATACAAAAGAAAAAAAAAAAACGTTTCTGAATTAATACAGTAACAGAAGCCTATGGAAGAAAAAATATTGCTTTGGAGACTGTTTTCTGAAGGACAATCAGCAAGTCATTTCTTTTAAACCTTCAGAAAGTACTGTTAATACCATACACAGCCGAATACTGAATGGTGTAAATGACACTACAGAGAACAAACAGTAGCATAAAAAGCCAGCATTTACCAATTAGTCAGTCTACATAAAAGCGTACACTGTGATATGGCAATTACAGAAGAAGTACTTACTACAAGGCATGTAAGAAGGATAAAACCAAATGAAAATGCAGCACTAGAAGGTATGAGAAAAATATCTTAATATGTACACCTACAGAGAGTAAAATATACACCAGAAGTATATAATCAAACACTGTTTGCTTAAGACAGCATACTGAACAGACCAAGGAAGAAGAAAACCAGGAACTAGTATGTGTAATCTGACTATATAATAAACATAATGACTAGTGTATTTGAGATTTGCTATTACCTCTAATTTGCTAGCCAGACTGTCTTTTCTCTAACACATTCAGTATGTGACACTACACTGGAAGTATGCAATATTGCAGATCCTTTTAATGGACTTCTTGGAAGTTTCTTATAAAATCAGAAACAGAGAAACTGGATTGTAATTAGTATAGCATAGGTGTCATATGTGTCCCACAGATTCAGTTGCTGGTAGGAAATTCAAGATGACATTTGGTTGAGTTGGATTTTTTCTCTTCAAGCTCTGTACCACTGAAAATATTTGGGTCACAGAAATATTTTTTTCTGGATAGCAAAGAATTTCATTTAAAAAATCAGTTTTAAAATCTTCCAAATATTTGTAGCTAAGAGAAAACATGTTTTGGCCATGGCTTTCAGCAAGCTAAGCTGTTTTGAATTCTGCAGGCTTGGTATGTCATTGCAAAGACACATCAGATTTGATTATGTTGTCGTGTTGCATCCCTCAGCAGTTCATTGACAGACTGCAGGCTCTTGATCCAGTTTTTGTGCTTCATTCTAAGTTTCTCTTTGAAAGCTCCAGGGCCAAACAACTGTGGATACTGACAGCACTTATTTTCATGTGAATAAACCCTTCACTATTTAACTGACTCTTGGACCCTGTTTTGTGGAAGACACGGGACAGGAAGAGCCAGCCCATCAGTGCCACACAATACTTACACTATTCAGTTCCATAACTGTTTTGTTACATCAATTCTTGATACACAAAGTGTGACATGAAATGTTGAGGGTGAACCCCCACATCTCAGTTAAACCAGTAGTACAAGAAGCTCCTTTAGGTAAGGATTTTCAATTCTATTTAAAACTTACTCTCATTCAGGCGTTAAATGTTATCTACAGAAATCAGTATGCCTATGTGGCATATTTTAAATACTTTTAAAATTGCAGTCAGTTTACTGGCAGTTGATTTCAGATGCTTTCATATGAAGCCAGTGAGGATTGTCTAAACATCCACACTAAGAGACATCACCTTTCATGTGCTGTGATCACAGAAGTTCTCTTACCCTGTACCATTTGAGTTATATTAAATAAAAACAATACATTTAGGTTTCAAAATTAATTTCAACATAATCAGGACATAGAGTGAAAGTGTTGCACTGGCCAGGCACAGGTAAGACTATTTTAACCACATCCAAAATGCAAGCATATTACAATTACAAGACACAATTTACCCCAAGCTAATGCCTCAGAGGTTGTTCAACAAATTAAGGACTGATACCTTCCCTATGTTTCTTTTTTTTCTGGAGACTACAGCTGATGTAATTACAACTACATTATTTTTAAGCTAATTTCCACAGGCAAATGAGCTGTATATCTCCCAAAGCTCTTTCTGTCACAATATGCAGGAACAAAGAGGTCAAACTTCTCTACCTTTTCCTTAGATTTTGAGGCCATTAAATGAGTGTGGGATCCTCATCCAAACTTCCTCTATTGATTAGCAACAGTTCCTAGGGAGATTTCTCTTCAAAGGCACTTTCAGTTTTCCTACTGTGCCTGAGTTTTAAACAGAATCTCAGAGTATGAATGCTGCTATTAAGCCCTTGCTATACGGCCTCAATATGTGCCACTTTAGCTAAGCAATGTTATCACACTAATGTTAGCATTTACACTTAGGTAACAGGACATTGGTTTGTGCTGTTATTATAACCACCTACCTTTTAAAAAATAATTTTGGAAAAATTAAGCTTAAATTTAAAAAAAAATTATTTTAAAATGCATTAGTTTCCTTGTTCTTCTAAATGCAATGTAGTCATTAAGTTATTTTTAGCTTATTTTTTTTACATTCTGCATTTCCCTTTTTGAAATTCTAAAAGTTACCATTATTATAGCGTATCAATTTGAAGCCTGCAGTATTTTCTGTTAGTAATCAAACAGTATCCTGAATGGAGTTAACTTTATAAATAAAGAAAAAGTACATGTGGTCAAATGCCACAACAGAATTAAATTCATCACCATGATGAAATGTTTAGAAAGAGCCTTATAATCTCTGTCCATTCCAATGCAAAGATTTCATTCAGCTACAAGATGACATTCAGCTATTATGCAACTGCCAGTGAACCAAAGGCCTACATAAATATTGTTTCTTAACAGTATGTTTTATAGAACAGGGATATTTGTTTTGTTTCACCATCATCTTTGGTGTCCTTGTGGAACCAACATGTTCTGCTTGCTCTGCTTTTAACTACACTTTAAATTTTCATTATCCTTAAGTTCAACAGCAGTTATAAAAAAAACAATTTTAAAAGTTGCAGTAACATATGTAGTACGGCAAAGGAAACTCCTGTGTCTACCTCCCTGTAGTCACATTATCAAATCCCTTCCATAAAATTCCTCTCTTGCTACTTCTTGGAAGCAGTTAGATTTCTTACCCCCACTGCTGTACTTCAGCCTATTTCTTACACATCTAATTGTTAGAAACCTCTTACTTTCCACCTGCTCATGGCTTGTTTATGTATGTTCATTCTTCTGCCAATATTGTAATTCATCTTTAAAATCTCTTTTCTTTTCATAGCTTTATAGGTCTTCCCACGTAAATACATTCCTTACATTCACCTCTACTACTGGCTGATGATCAACGTGCAGCTTATGCTGGCAACTTGTTGTTACACTGTCAGTAAATTTCAGCAATTAGTCACTCATCAACTGCACTGAGGATTATAACAGAGAAGTAAAAAAGTTAAAACAGATCCAGAAAAAGAAGGTTACTTTGTTCACAGTGACAGAAATGACCCAGAGAGGTAGAATCCCATTATATCAGCGACACATTTTTAACACAACATACAAATTCTCCTTGTCCTTTACCATCAGCAGGAAACGAACAAAGATGAAATCATGCAGGAAAATTTCCTTCTCAGTAGTCAAACTCCTTATAAATTTCCATCTCTTGTGTTCTGCAATATTTTTAGCTGCTCAGTGGCACAGTATTAAGCCAATTCCAAAAAGGCCCAAAGTGTATTTCTTCCAAAGATAAAAAACTGTAGACCAGTTCCAAAATGCATTACTACTCAGTTGGCTGAAAGTGTCTATACATGTTCATTTTGTGTGCATTGCAATCTGTTTTTTTCAAAATTTTTTAGAAACTAGTGACAAATTCAGATCTTAAGGTGCAAATACAAATGTTCAGGAGAGACACGGACCACAGGATTCTGCCAGAGTTCATTATTACTGCAGAATCTTTTTTGGTTTTTTTTAAGAGCAATTCAAAACTGATTGCCAACATTGAGCCCTTGGACAACTCTGAGCTCATCTAAAGCTTGAGTACTGAATGAGGTTGGAAGTGGAACTGTATCTTATCTCCAAAAACTAATTAGAAGTCTTCTGGACTTAACTTCTTACCTAAGTTCTAAACTGCTAATAGCAATTAAATTAATAAATGGGGGAAAAATTACAAGTTGGATACAGTTTTGACTGTATTTACAGTCTTGGCAATATCCTTTCCTTCTGCCAGAAGTTTGAGGCTCAATGTACCTTCTTACAGTGTCAATTTAATCAAGAAATCCATCCAGTTAGGATTCATTCAGCTAGGATACAACATCTGTTTTTGTATATTTGGAAAGATATATGAATCTCTTACATAGTTCCTCCAACTTTTTCCTAAACAGATTATGACAACACTATCATACAAGTTAGATCTGAACTTTCAAATGCAGGAGGTCTGAATATATTTGAATTCATCTCAGAGAAAATGGCTTGGAACTGTGAATTCATTTGGGTAAATCCTTGGTTTCTCTCTGACATATATTTCTATCTCCATTAGTATTTCACAGTACCCTCTCTAATCTGAGTTCTTATCATTCTGGTCTCCATATCTTACAGCAATATAAATGAAAACAAACACAGTTAAAGACTTTGAAGGTTAAAATGTGTAGCATCCACTGATGGGGATAAATCAACCTTAGAAATCACTATATTCATATGTGTGTGTATGTATATATACACACATACATGTATATGAGCATATGTACATATATACATGGAGAGAGAGAGAGAGATGTATGTATACACGTGCATGCGTGTGTGTGTGTATGTATACATATATTGCCAAGCATAAATACTGAGCTGGTAGGTATGTCTCAGATTCCTCATACCTTATGCAATGTAATGATAGCATCTGAAACACTAGTGCTTTGCGAGTCCTGACAAATAACAAGAAAGTGTGTTTTCTTCCTGCTTCATTAGAGACACTAGTAGTTAATGTTTATAGAATATCAATAATGCAGTTTGCAGTTCTGCATAATTAAATACATTCTATGTTAATAAAATAACTTGGAAGGAGAATGCGGAACATAAAACATAAATCCTCTGGTGCTTTTGGCCTAATGTTAGACAAGTTTAATTACAATGATGTTGCTGTACTGTATCCCACAAAAATATTTTTTTGTCACTTAAACCTATCAAAGTATACACCCATTTATGATATTTGTGAGGAAGAGCAAACAATATAATGGCCCACAAGTGGATTCTTGCAGTTTATGGACTACTAGAATACACATTTGCAGTAGAAGCTCATGGAAATGGAGGAAGATTTCTGATGCAAAGAGATACAATCCATTTTTTTAAGGATCTTCTGATAAATGAAAGAAGCCAGGAAATTCAGAGACAGAAGTAAAAATCAATCTTATCCTGCCTTAGACTCTGATGTCTATACAGAGAGAAATCTTTTTGTGTGTTTTAAACTGAACTCTCTACTGATTTCAGAAGGAAAATTTGTATCCAACAGGAAAGTGACTGGATCTATCCCATGGAAAATTAAATAAACAAAGTTTCTGAGATTCCTCAGTAATCGCAATCTGCAATTTCTTGGTATGATGTTTTGTCATTTTTTTGCGACACAACTATTTTATTTCAGTGAATTGTTACTACATACAATAATTTAATGTAGCTTTCTGGATCTTTAATTTAATTATAGTTGTGCAGCTCACTGTTGGTTTAGGGATTTTTTGAGGGAGTGGACAAAAGCAGAAGAAAAGAGATGGTTTCCACTCTGACCCTCTTTCTGCTTCTCTCAAAAAGAAGAAAAAAAATCTCAACAAATAGGGTACCTGAAAGCCAGTACTTAAGGGCTATACTTTGTTCATGTAGATCTCAGTATACAGCCCCCGTAAGTTGCTAACAATCAATCAAAATTTACTGAGAAAGTATCCCAGCGTCAGGTCACACAAAGCAATATGATCATGATAATAAACAAAGGTAAGTACTATAATAATGTCATAATCCCTCACTTGTACCACCATCAGAGAGATAAATAAGAGAAAATGTCAAAATAAAGAAAAGTGAGATGAATCAAGTTACTGTGCAGATGGGGGAAGAAATTAGGAAAAAAATCAGGATCAAAAAATAAGTGTTTCTTTTTTACTCCGAGCAGTTTAAAGAGATTTACTGGAGTAAAAGCAAGTTGCCTTTTGATAGCATGCTCTCATAACCCTCAAATTGTACAATAAGTTGTCTGTACAGGCCCGTGTTCCTGTAAGTTATGTCCTCATTCTCACTTTCCTAATTTCCTCTTGCTGTTTGTTACACTCATTTGTTATATTTGTATTAAGTTAGCCTTGATCCTGCAACTGAATTTTTAAGTCTACCTTACTCGCTGCCAGTTGCAGGCTCTAAAACCCAGACTATGTGATCTTGAGGTAAAAACTCAAGTCTCCAGGGCAGGGATACACACCGATTAGTGTCAAGTTTTTACATTCACATTCAGTGAAAATTTAGTATAATGTTTTTTCCCTTCATACAAATTTGTCAATATTGCTGGAAAGTTGGTAAGATTTTTAGTGATCTGCCATACAAGTAATCCAGGATGAAAGTGTAAAACACAAATTAATTTTTTTTTATTGGGACTTTTCTCTTTGTTTTCTAAGCTTTCCATGGATGAATATGGGTAAGCAGTTGTTTTCTGCTAGTGCTTTCTTGTCTTTTCTCTTACAACAAAATCTCCTATAAAATACCAATCATGGCAATGTCCATTAGTGTAGCAAGAAATTTTCAAGGATGACTCTAAGACATTTATGTCAGTCACTGAAAAAAACCACAACATGGAAGCCTTTTGGGCTGTTTACATGAAAATAAGACTTATGCGAAGGAATTAAGTTCACAAACAGATTCTAATGAGCAACAGAAAGTAGAAACAGAAAGTTTTTTGTTGGAAAAATGGATAATACCCAGAGTATATACCCTCAATTAACATGCTTTTATATTACAAAGCTTAGTTATTTTGTATCCTTGAAGCAAGCACATACATATGTTTACAATACAGTACTCAAGAATTTATTGGTAAATGCACTTCTGTGATCAGAGGTTTTATACTCTCCATATGCTTCCATTGTTGAAATAACTAGGAAGAATATTACTTTTGAGCTAAATATCCAAAAGAAAAAATTTGCTCAAAGAACCAAGCTGATGTTATCAAAAAGCCCAAGACTTATTTCATGTTTGAACTTGAACCGTGAAAGAGAAAACACTGCTAATTCAGAGGCTGATCATCATTGTGAAATGTTTCTAACTCCTTTTTTTTTTTTTTTTTTTTTCAAAGGAAGAAATCTCAATAACTGCTGTAATGATTCAAATTCTATATTTTCCTATATAATCACTAACCATCACAGACCTTAATGTTCACTGAAACAATTTGATGCTTTGGTGATGTGGACTGTAAAAGAATATTCAGATGGACTGCTGAAGAAAAGAGAAAGATATAAACTTTCTGATATATAGAAAACCAGTGTGAAGAACAGGTATCTTCAGCAAATCACTTAATCACCCATTCTTTCAGTCTGTAAAGTACTAGGTTTTGCCTGTTCTTTCATTTCAGAGTTTGTGAAGTGTTGTAACAATATAATATATTCTAAGATATAGCATGAGTGGTTAATAAAATTATGTTTACCTGGCATGGTAGAGTTTATTTTACATATATTTTATCCCCTGAAAGCTTACTCCTTATTGCTGGAAAGCAATATTTATTATACTTCAGAGAGAGATGAGAGGGAAGAAGCAAAAATTGCTGGAGTTGATTCAATGAAGTAAAACATATCAAAGAATCTGAAAAACACATTAAACACTGAAGTCTGATCTAGCAAACTGCGTAACACTGAATGTTTTACGTGGGTCAAAGACAATCTAATGAAATTGTATTTTAGCAATGTAACCTTCATTTAGAGATGGAACAACTCAGTCACCGATGAACACCAGAGCACCTTACCCATTCTATTCATTCTCTGTTGTTTTTTTTTCTCTGCAATTCTTTCATCTCTCTACTTTACCCTCTCAGCATTCCCTACATGCCTTCCAAGTATATATTTCTTACACAAATGAGGTGTGTCTTTAGAGAAAACATTTGTGAAGTGCTTTATGGCTACAGATGTCAGAGCACTTTTCAAAGGAAAGCAAGTATTATTAGTGTTCTGATCATGCAGAGGTGGGAAATGAAGCAGGCAGAGGTTAACTGATCAAGTAAAAGCCACACAGCAAGCCAATTTCACTATCAATAATAGAGTGACAGCATTGTGTAACCTAAGACAGTGACAACCATAGGACTCCTCTTAATCACTTATACAGTCTCATTTCAACATTGTAGATAGCAAAAGGGGAGCTCACCTGCAGAAAATTGAAATATTATTACGGAGGTACAGATCTGCTTTGCAACATTCTTCCCACTGAGACAAGCAGATGTCATGCCCACCTCCCACAATGAGACACAAGCAACTGTGCTGTTCCCCAGCATCCACCTAGACTCAGCTGCATCTGGCCTTGTCTTAAGCTTTGAAAAAGAAAATGTCCAAAAACAGTGTTAATCACCCTTAGTGTCTGGCTAATACTGATAACATTTGTCAAAGTGGTTCCATGTTCACAGATTTCCTATGGGAAATATAACTATTCCTGAACACACACTGACTAAAAATTATTTGCTCACTTGAGGTTTCAATTGAGTGAAATGATACCATGTCGTGGAAATGTAATATATTTAAAGGATACATGCCTCCCCTTGATCGTATCTGTGTTTGAAAATCAAGTTTTACTAGCGCTCAAAGAAACTCCTGAAATTATAATATAATATAATTTATCATATTATAATTTAGTGCTTCAGGATTTTATATCTATTACATTTTTTCGATAGTTTTTTCCATAGTGAAGTTCATTCTCATGAAACACATAATGCTAGGGAATGCGTTTCTTCCTGACATTGGTAGTACCAGTAGCAGTAATGGTAAAAATGAAGTCAAGGAGAACTGCACTCTTGACAGGTGGGAGAAGTGAACTTTTGAATATTTGAGCAGCCGTATTTTCACTCAAAGCATCTATATAAACGTAGGAAAGGATTAGGCAGTTACTTTTCCTTAAAATAAAGTGAGAAAATGATAGTCTAAAGCAGCCTATACCCATCTGATACTAAGCTATCATGTCAGCTGTTTCTTTTATTGAAGGAAAATTTCAAATTTAGCTCAACTGAACTGGGTACACTGCACTGAAAAGAATACATTGCATAGCTCCAAATGCATACAATTGCATGTAAAAATCAGTGGGAATGTTTCTGTTACTATAGTGGTCTTTGTATCTCTCCTACAAAGTCTCATGCAATTAATACAATATTCTGTCCTAAAACCATCAGGATGAAAATAAAGACTTAGAATTCTGACCTGGGGATTTCTCAAGGGTGAATCGCCATCTCATTTAAGCACTGCGTTACCTGAAAGCTTAGCCCTATGTTTATCTAAATAATCGTTGTTGCATTGTTTGGAATTCTGTCACAAATCTGTACAATTCTTTGCCAATTCTTGTTCTTCTCCATGCATGGCATGTCAGGCTGATGAAGGAAGGCTTGTATACTGGGAAAAGATTTTAATTAATTGCGAGATTAAAGTATTGTCATGAAACAGATGAATAGTTCTAATGAGTCCTCACTAAGCTTCCAAAGCAGCAGTGTCAGGCAGAAGCTTTCCTATCTTCACTGCTTCTGCTCAATTTCCCAGAAAACACAACCCAGCAGTGCATCCTGCCTGTACTGTTACCAGCCAGCATCCTGTAAAAATCACCATGCAGGCTGAAAGCAGAATCATAACCTGGACCTTTTCTTCATGCATTATAACAAGAAATAATACAGTATTTTTCATTTAAAGGCATAGCACACTTAAAATACTAATCTGGTTACAAACAATATCCAAATATATTGTGTTACAATAAGTTTACTCTCACTACATTGTAATAAATCCTGGAATTTTTTTTTGTTTTGTTTTCCAGATATATGCCATCTTATTTAACATATGCATTTTTACCACTTTTTTTTTTTACATCTATTTTACATGCTTTATTACTGGATATATAACTCAATTGGATGGCAAGTGAGATAGAAGAGCATTTATTCCAAAGAAACCGAAATCATTCCATCAATCGTGTGACAGATGTTGACGAGAAGGAAAGAGTTTTGGCAGTTGCATGGGAAACAGCAGAGCTGGTTATTCACTACTTGATACTTTTGTCAAGGGGGTGAGGAAGGTTGTATCAGCAGCTTCCTTCAATATTTTGAGCATAAGAATGATATTAAATTCATAGCAAACAGATTAATTCATCATTTCTTCCCTGCCATAGATAACAAAATAAGTGGAACCAATGGAACCTACATTTCATTTTCTTTAAATTGTCTCTAAAAACATGTCAGAGAAGCTCTTTGTTTGGCTGTTTCTGCTAAATCTATCAGCTGTGAAATAGTTAACAACAGTGCTTGTGTTAGGCTTTCTTCAGAGGCAGCACCCAGTTGGATGAAGGGGGCAGCACGCAGTATCATTTTCTTCAAGCTACTGTTTCAAGCTGTCTGCAGATGCAGGCAGACATCAACGCATCTGCTTAGGTTCATTTGACATTTTGAAGGTTATCTTTGTAACCATAAGGGCTAGAGGCTTAATTACTTTTGCAATGAAAGCTTAGATTCTGAAGCACTATTATATGGCATATTCAAAATGAACTATAATTATGTAGCAATTTATCTGACTGCATAATCACATTATACATTGGTCCTTTACAAGATGCTAAATGTGCATCTAAGGTTGTAGAAAAAGATGAGCGGTGCCTTTATGTGTAGGTATGTGCGTGCCCCTGCAACACATATTAGAAACAGCCCAGGACCACAGAACTAAAGACTACATTTGGCAGCGCATACATACAAGTGTGCAGAGCAAAACATGCAGATCAGGACATCTCCTGTGTATTTTAATGTGAAAGCTAAACTTTATATTGTTGCAGCATTTCCTAGGGTATTTAACAGAAACTGCTTCTGAGACTCATTCTTTAGAAACCTGGCAAGGCTCAAGAGGACTCTTCAGCTGTTTCGTGACAATACCGTAATTGTGCAATTAATTAAAATCCTCTCCTCAAAATAAATTTCTTCAGCATGTTTCCCAGCTGCTGAGTTCTCAAAGTATACTAGAAGACTTTACCCAGCCTGTCTGCTGGACCCCCAAGCCCTCAGGGAACTTTTTCACCTCTTCCTGTGAAGACCTTTGGGTGCTAAGCAGCAGAGTAATAGCAGTCAAGCACTAAGGAATGTAGATCACACTTCAGCAACCTGTGCTTGTGTTCCCTACCAGCCTCCCCCAGGATCAGTGACACAGATTTCCTCAGCATGCAGAAGACTGCTTCTATGATGTACCAACTCCATGGCTGACCAAAGGAGCACAATGGTCCACTGTGAAGTCCACTAGAGTTTTCCACAGTCCTCAAGTGTCCCTGAAATTTACTCTGTGATGGGAAGCAAAGCATGGTAAGTGGGGGTAATGAGGAAATTCCCTTTGAAAGCACACCTCTTATCCAAGCTGAAATGCTAATGCAGGTGCACCCATTTAGATGCTAAACTGTCTAGGGACAGTTTGAGGTCCTATACCTACATGGCACTTAGTGTACTTCTTTGTGGGTACCATGCTACAAGTAATAAAATATTAATAAGAGGAACAGAGACCAAACTGGGTTTACTGTAGGATAATGGCAGGTACTTCTTCCCAATCAGTAAATAATACAGTTTCTTCTGAATTGCAGCCTTCAACTTCTGCTCTAGGAATATTTTTTATAAGATTTTTTTTTCTCAGTATTGATCATGATCTAATGTACAGATACCATGTTTATGAACACATCAAAAATTTACAAGTGATCTTTTTAACATTTTCTACACAAATTATGAGGGACATAGAATGGAAACTGTCATACAACTTTATGCTGAGAAGTTTCTAATCTCTTAGTAGAAGAGGAAACACTACTGACTTTGACAGCTATAATCTCATATTCCTTTAGCATCAACCTAAATGTTCAATAAGGAATTAGGTAACAAGCCACACTTCCTGAGTGTGTTAAATAGATTAATAGGGCCAGCCTCACACTTCTTACACAAGCCCATGATCTTTCTATTTCTTTTTCATATTAAGGTAACATTTTATAAAATTAATACCTATGGCACAACATGTCTTCAAAAATCCTAAAAGAAGATGAAATGACTTTGTCTTAAGTTGAAATACAAGAAAATATGGGGCAAGGGACACTAGTTCTTTTAATTCTTGTATGTGCTCTTTTGCTCTATCCAAATAAGTTTTAGTCCTACATTTTTATGCAGCAGTGATAAAATTACCACATGAATTTTCAATATTGTATAAGTAGTGGGTGTCAGTCTATTTTTACAACTAATCAAATTAGAAATGACATTAAATTTACAAGCTACTTTCCTGAACTGGATAGTAATCTCTTTCTTAAAGTGGATATATTTTTAATCTTTAACTTTTAATTTACTCATAAAAGTAAATACCTAAAGAGATAGTGATGCAAAGTGTTTTTTACCAAAATACTATGTAGGATTTACTTCTCTTAAATGACACAAATTGTTAAAGTGAGTTGCTGTATAGACTTTAAAAATATCAGTTGTATAAAAAAATAAACAGATGTTCAAATTTTTGCAGCTGCCACCTTCTGGCTGGACTTTGACTGATTCTTTCATTCTGCTACAATATTAGCAGGACAATTATAAAAGCAAAAGAAAGCCATGTAAAAGATACAGAGGAAGAAGATAAAAGGAGGCTCATATGTAAGATAAGATGGAAGGCTTCTAAGGTTTTCTGTTCTCTGATCGTTCACTGGTATTCATAAATCTTTTAACATTTCTTCAGCTCTTTTTGATTTTGTGTCTTCAATTAATTTTAACAAAATGTACTCTAAACATTTCACAGGCATTAGGAGGACACAGAAGCACTGAGCCTGAAGCATCTTCCGGGAGAGGAACATTTCCTCAGGATGCCCAGTGTGCAGGTGTAGAACTACTAGACTTCTTGGTGAAGCCATAATACTACTTTTTTTGATCTTCAGCTTTCTTATAGATGTAATAGGATGCAAGAATTAAATACTAACACTTTACATTTCAGAGAGTATTCATTTTTCTGTTGTGGTTAAAGATGAGCCTTAACAGATAAACACAGAGTCAAAATACTTTAACCGACTTGTATTTGACCAGCTATGATATTAGTATTATTTACTGTCCTTATAGATGTAACAGTCCTTTTTGGGGATTTGCTCTGTGATTTTGTTCTCAGTGCATGCTTTCCTTCAGACTTTCAATTTCAGTTAGCTTAAACATCCTGCTGATTCTGGGGATCAAATTTCTATTACTTCTGTCCATTTTTACTGCATCATATCTGTCCATCACCTTCCCTACTGCTGGTTCAAGAGCCTACATTCCTCAACCAAGAGCAGAGCTTGTTTAACTTCTACATTTAAATAAGAACCAGTAATTCACGATTTCATACTGATATTCCAGTAAGTACTGTGTGGAATTCCTATGCAATGTCAGTCATACCCTTTAAAGGAGTCCCACATTCCCTCCTATGGTATAATTCTGTGAGCTGCTGAGTGCCTACTGCAAAATGCTAGATGTCTTCACAACATTTTGAGGGAAGAAATTCTGTTATTCATGGGATTGGCATTAAACATCATTTTTGTATTGTATATTTCAAATATGAAAGAGAAATGCAATTTTTCTGGAGGACAGGGAACTCCTCTTTTATTCATAGACTGACGTATTAATGAAGTATGATTTTCTTCCTCATTGAATGAGAGCAATTCTGGACACCAGTTCTCGTAGCTCATGGAATCCACCAAAGCAGTGTCTCCAGCTATGGCTTGTCACCAGCAATGGCTCAAGGAAGGATGGAAAGGTTATCAGGAAAAGTAAGAAAAATCACAAGATTTCAGCTTGACAGGAATGCTTCTAAACTATATTTGTTAATCATAAAACTACTAAATTTGTGTTTTAAAAAATCCCAAACAAATAAACAAAAAAACCAAACCCACAACATGCTAAAAACAAACTACTTACTTCTAAGCGCACTCTTAGATTATGGAACTTACTTTCTTCTACATGAGGGTGAAAGTGAGTGTTGCTTTTCATGGTTCCACCTGAGAATAACTAAGCCTTAATATGACCTAAGAAGTGAGCCCTAAGGACAGATGGAAGAGCATACTGCTAATGGGAATGAGGAAATACAGCATAGGTGCTCTCTACCAAAACTAAGTTAATGCCTAAAGGAAAGTTTTGCCTTTGGGGCAAAATTCCATAAGCCCAAAAAGGGGCACGTAAATATCCCAGATGATATCCAAACAGGCTGTCTGCACATTTTAGAGATGTAACTGCGTATCACTATGGTCCTATTCTATAGGCAAAAAAGGCAGAGGAGACCTATTACTTATTTTCTTAGCTCCACAAAATCCTACCTAGTAGAACTGTACAATGCCAGGTATTGGAATAGGTGACAAAATAACTAGGGACACTCTATGATTCCCAGGTGATATACTGGTCATTGCAGTGGGTGGCAGCCTTGTCCAAGAAAACTTGTTTTGCACCTCTGCTGAACAAAACCTTAGACATCAATGTTTAAAGAGCATAATGACCATAAAGTATGGTCTGATCATACCAAGTAAATTCCTATATGCACTAAGTAGAAAGGAAATACAAATAGTAGGATGTGCTAGAGAAGACTCGACTTTAACTGCAATAAATGTAATACATGGGAATCCTAAATTATTACATTATTACACACTTTAACACAACCTACTATCTGACGAGACGGTTTTCACACTGATTATTTTTCAGCCTTCAAGAAAACAATAAAGTCCATTTCAAGAAAACTGTGGTTTGAAAGTAGTTTAAGATAAAATTCTGGAAACAGATTACTTAAAGTAGAACATGAAATTATAAAGGTTTAGGGGTTTGATTAGTAGCCTAAGACACTCCTGTCAAATTACTTTAGAGGAAGGTTCTGTGATGAGCATCTCCTCAATTCCAGTATGTTTTAGAACTGCTACCTAACAAGGTCTTATATGAGTATATGACAGCAAACACATTGCTAGCAGTTCAAATGGTTCAGTATGGCAAGAAGCAAATGGGAATGCGGAGGTAGCTGTTCTAGTGGTGGAAAAATTATTGTAAAACTTTTTGAAGGCAAGAGAGGCAGGTATCAATTAGTCTTTGAGAGGAATGTATAGCACTGTTAAAGATCATGGGAAAGTACTAACTGCTCAAAAAAGTGAGAACAGACCAACAAAACCAATTACCTATGCAGTAATAGGATGGAATTGATGTTGCTCTTATGAAGTTACAATCTTTTCCTCCTAGCAATGCAAGTTTTTTATCAGGACTAATGTCTGAACATTTGAAGAATGTGATCTCTTCTGATATCCATCTGGAATACGAGACGAAGGAAAGCTGCCTTTGAATGTAAGATGATCACCTTATCCTAGGATATCAAGTAGCAGTCATGGTCTTGGAAGGTAGATCATTAAGAACATTAAGCCCTGCTACTGAAAGGGTTTTGTTCAGGCAGAAGCTATCACAATTACATTGACAACAGCTTGTCTGGTCTTTCTCGGCAACCTGGAAACTGGAGGAACAGATATCAGCATGAAACAGAGCCCAGGGCCAGTAAATAAAGAAAGCTTCTGCCAATGCTTCTGGGACTTGACGGAAAATTCTAGGCAGTAAAAACATAGGGAAAAAGAGGTGCTGAAACTTAGCGTGAAGTGTTGCACAATCTCCTAGTTTTTCTATGAACCCTGTTGGCTCTTTCCCCTTTAAACACAAGCTTTTCTCTGTGGACTTCAGGTTAAAGGCAAAAAAAAGTGTTGAAGATGACAAGGAATGGCCTTTATAGCTGCTACAGTAACTTTCCCTACATAAGCCAGGCATATAGCTCAACATCTGCAGGATTGCAAAAGGATCAAAAGGCAGAAACTCACACTACCTCTGACAACTCATGAATTAAATCGTTATGGTTTTTGTATGTAAGAGCTACACTGAACCTCTTTTACAGCAGGATAGAGTAAAGTTCTTGAAAGGACTTCCTAAAACAAAAATTGCAGTCAAGGCAACAGAATTCAGGAATGTTTTTGGAGTAATGGCTTTTAATTCCCTGCAAATTTAGAATTGAAAGATTTAATATGTTTCCAAGTTAAACTGCCATTTTTGCAACTAGTTACTTAAAAGTTTCATTCTTGTAAATTCTGTATCACCTAGTTTATGGATGTTTGAAGCAACTAAAACATTCCACCACCTGGAAACAAAGCTTTAGTGCTTTACCTGAGTCTGCTCTGTATAAAATCCGTTTTTTTTTCTGCATCAACAGGACTTCTTTTTTTTCATTAGTTAAAAGGTCAGCAAACATACAGGATACTCTCTCCAGTGACACTGAACAACACAAACATATCTTTCTCTGAAGATACAGAATTGACTCATAAGATGTCTCATTTACCAGTGTTCAGTGAACCAGAAACATTGGTTTGTTAACCGATGGATATTGACAATTTTACAAATGCCCGTGAGGATGTAGTCTCGTAACAGCCTGCCTTTACACACATTACTCATTTGCAGCAGCATGCCCCATAACAGCCCTTTGTCTCTTCCTCTGCTCCCCACATTGAGCTGTAAATCATGTCATTAAACAGGCCTTCCAAAGCACAGTGATCTGTCATGATCCAGTGAAGATACCAGTTATCATGTGGGCACCTGGTCTGTCAGAACTTGTGGTGATGCATTCTAGAGTGAGAATCACCATGTTTTGATGACCATAAGTATTCAATGACAGAAGTTAAATGATAATGTCAATTCATTCATTAATCACATGGATATATGTAATTTACAGGGATTATTCTGAAAAAAAACCCAGAGGATTGTTCTCAAACTCCCTTTCCTCCTTCACCATGAAGCTGATTTAATTTATTTAAAAAATGTAATTCCGTCATTTCATCTGTTCAGATTAGACCAAATATTTCATCACTGTAAGCAACATAGATTCTTTAAAAATAATAATTTCTGGGTTTATTTTTGTAACATTAAATGCAAGCTGACAAATGCTTCACGTATTTTTCACATAGAAACTTGGTGATATAATGGCACTGGACAATTCCCTTAACTAAAGAAGACTGTGCCAGCAGTCATCTTCCAGAGACTTTTTTAACTATCTCATACTCCTGCCTTGCGGGTCCTGATGCAGATGGGAAGGAAAATTGTCAAAAGCATCTATTCAGATGAAGCTCCCATTTAGATGGGAACCACATGGAGGATGGATTGGAAAAGAAGCATTAAAGCCTCCTTGATTTTCATCTCCTGCTACCCTATTAACCAGAATTTTGACAAGCCCGTTCATTTCAGTCAAAAGAAAGAAAATTAAATACCAGAATAAAAATAAATTACATCTGTTCTGTAGTACAATCTCAGTGTATCGTGATAATATAAAATTATGTTAGGTTGCAGTGTATGTTTAACTGTCTTTACTAGTGACACTATCTATACTACTGTGATACTTTAAAACTGTGCTCTGAACACAGGACATTCTGCTCTGAAACATGCATAGCTGTTTTTTATCATGAACCCTGCTGAAAGAGAAAATAACTCACAGCATTTGGATTTATAAGAAATAACATACACACTGTGAAATAAGGTGCAGAAAAATTGTTTCCATTCAAATTATACTTGGTATAATGCCTAATTCAGTTCTCAAAGCCACTACAAGGTGTAAAGAAGAATATGTACCAAGTATAACAGGAAATCAGGGTTTGGGGAGCATGTAAGAAACATTTAATGGTCTTAAATGAATTTGATTTTCAGAATCCTAGACCTATAAAATCTTATGCAGTGTGGAATTAAATTGTAAATATTCTATAATGGCTATAGACTAAAGGATCCAGTTATGATTAATCAATACAGAGTATTCTTTTCAAATAATACTATAAAAATATACTCAAAACTATTATAAATTTATTTTGGATCATTATAATCACTAAAAAACCCCCCTGTAATTTTAATGAGTGAGCATTAAAACTCGTTAAAACTGTGTATTACTGGAGACTCTATTTTGTCATACAGAACAATTAAGTCACATTTTTAAAATAGCATTTTCTAGGATTTAGAGGTGCACTAAATTAATTCTGTAGAGACACTGAAAAGTATTTTTCTCAGACATTCCTCTGGTGAAAGATTAACATATATTTTTTTATGCTGATTGCTGGAAGTTCTCATTAAAATAACTTGGGCAAGGATATAATATTTCCAAAATCAGAATTATACTTCACTATGAACCTCCTGAAAATTCTTCATAAAGTCATTTGAACTTTTTTTAACTTCCATTTTCTTTTTAAATTATGATAATTCCCAGTCATTTGAATTTTTCAATAATTCTGAACTGTACTTTCTAAGAAGTAGAAGTATTTTCCCCTAGAATTTAATCTGTGATTGAAATTGCTTGTGGTCAATGCTGAATTTGGCAAATGTTTTTTATTAAATAAAACAATAACCCAAGAAATAAAAACACCTCTATTTTTGCTATTTTTAAGATGAAGCATTGTATTTCCAAAATAAAGATTGAAAACATTTACTTAATTTGAGTATACATATATAAGAAGCTGGAAGAAAGCAAAAAAGAAATTCAATAATTGATTTGAATGAAAATTGAATTCTAGGGTTTCTATGTAGATGAAAAAAAATTCAATTACTTTTAAGGTGACCACAAGCAAAATTATTTTCAAGCTCTTAATTCAGCTATGAAACTAAAGATTAACCATTTGCACTATTCAAGCTGGGAGACTTAGTTACT
Organism: Tetrax tetrax; assembly: GCA_009806455.1. Classification (NCBI taxonomy): domain Eukaryota; kingdom Metazoa; phylum Chordata; class Aves; order Otidiformes; family Otididae; genus Tetrax; species Tetrax tetrax. The sequence goes on from WHYT01012872.1 coordinate 36,802, forward strand.
GATTTTAACTAATTTTTAATTCCCACATGATTATGTAATTTAGCGCAGGACCTTTTTCAAGTTATAGTTTCAATTATGTAATTGTGTTCTATCAAAGTCAATCAAATTGAGAGAAGATAGAAATCAAAAGTTATTTTTCAGGTTCTAATTCCAGCCTATGTTAGGAATTTTCCAGATGAAGTTTTTAACCCCAGTTCACTCCCCCATATTATTTTCTATAATTATTCTATAATGTCTATAATTATTCATAATATTTATTCTGGTTTTTTTAGAAGCGTTGCAGATGATCGAAGCACATAGTACATGACTTTTACATTAACTCAGCCATCTGAGTAAACTGAAGGTTTAGTATTCACAATTTGATACCTGTCAACATAATTCTAAACCTTTTCTGCAAAGATGAAAAGTATGACACACACTGTGGATGCGTGCTGCTGTCCACTTTGGCACAGATTTACCGAGGCTAACATCAGCCATGTGAAAGGGAAACACCTACTCTAAGCTAGTAACCTATGTTTCCTCTGTAAAAACACAGAGAAAGAAAGTATCTTTGGAGGAGCAGATAAGCAATAACAAAAGATCAGCAGAATGACCCTCGGAACGTGTCTTCCTCTCTCCATTGACCACAAAACGTGCGTTGGTGACAAACTTTGATAAAGTGTTCACTTTTGACGGCTAAAGACTGGTAAGGTGAATCTAACCCTGAGCATCTGAATCAAATCCACTAAGGATGGCAGTGGAGTTTGGAAAGGTAACTGCAGAAGTTAAAATGCAACTTAAAAGCAGCTGGTATTCTCCTGAAACTTTTATAATCTTTCTGCTTTTTTCATTCTGCCCATCCACAAATCAATAGTTATAATACATTTTAAAACATTTTAATAAATATTTCTAAGGCTGCATGGTTTTTATTATATAGAATCAAAGACACTTCACCATTAGAACAGTTCAGCTACATCATAATTGCCATGGCCATAGATTTCTTTTCAACAAACAGGCCTTTGCCTTGTGTGAATCATTGGCGTAGTGTACTTGAAATCTGCAGTGAACATCCACACATGCTGTTGATTTAGATAAAAGAAACCCACTGGCACAGTTTGGATGACTGTTCAGCAATATGTACCTCATGTGATGTCTTTTAATAGAAAGAACACTCCATAATACATACACACAGAGCAGGTATAAAATTAGAGACAGACTGGGGCTGAAACAGTAGACTATAATCAGAATTCACACAATTTCAGACATCAAATCCCAGCTTCAAGACCTCACAGTCTTCTCCAGTTCTCCATATATTTGCCCTGACAGTCCATACTCAGTTATCAGAGAATCTAAGCAGTAACTGCAAGAACATAGAACATCAGTACAGCTTCAGGATTTGATATATACTTTCATGCATATCAGTGAACAGCACATCTGTACAAATGTCTTGTCTGTGATTTACCCAGTTCTCAGTGTCTAATTCCTAGACAAACTATTTTTACTTTATTTTGGATTAATCACTGCCAGGCAGTATTAGAAGACTCATACAAGAGCTTGTTCTGTGAGTCGGTATAGAACTCCACATATTCAGCTACAATGGAAGGAAACATAAAGACTTAGAATAAAATCGACTAACATTTGGAATTTTTAAGTCAGTATGTCATGTCTTCTACAGAAATGCTTCTCTTGAATTCTGACAAGAAAGTCTGGTGCCATGTCTGACATGGAAATCGTGCTGAAACCCCAGACTGACTGTTTTAATTGGGCTAGAGATGTGGCAGTTGGAAGGTAGGTTATATAATTCCGGTTCTACCTGTATTAGCTGGAGCATGACATGAGATTAAAATCTGAGAGTTAAGCAGTATCTATTTGTTTCAGAGTAAATGGCAAGAATTCTCTTTGTAACCTACTAACAAAGGACACACCTGAGTTTCTCTAGTTCATTCCATCACGATTCCCTCTGTCCAGAAAAGACAAACAGGCAGAATAACTATTCAGAGGGAATGTAGAAAAAGTATTCATTAGCTATCACTGCCATGCCTGGGGCAGCTTGTAAGTGAAGATGTCATGAAATCAAAGAGTCTGTAAGGAATGTTTTTGCATATGATATACCCATCTAATTAACAAAAAGAGGAAGTTCTTTTTTGTGACTCAAATCCACTCAGTAACATAAAAGTGAAATTAGAAAGAATATTGTTGTTAGGGGGGTTGTTCTGTTAGAAAGTAATATGCAAAGTCAAGTTTTAGAGAAAAATCTGCCCTCCATTTCTTCCAGATGCATTTGCTCCTCAGGCTGCTATTGTCAATTTTTCCTGCCTCTGCCTTTCAGCTGCCCAGTGTGAGTCTCTGAAGTCCTGCAAATATGCCTCTTTGTGTATTCCATTCCATGTGTCAGGTTCTCCTAATACTTTCTCACAAATATTCAATACACTCTACATTTTTCAGTCCCAAAATAGTTGTCTTTCCATTATCATACATCTATGATGTTCATTCTTAATCATCCATTCACGGTACTTACCTGGAGTTCAGTTTGTTGCTAGCTCAAGGCTGCGTCTCCTCTGTTTTGGCTAGCATGAAGATCCTGTAAAAGCTGTAGATGAGTATCTGCTTTACTTCCATTTTGAGTATTTCTGCCTCTTATCTGTGTCCGTCAGTGTCCAATAGGTTCATCTCATTTGGTCCTCTTTTACTCTGGGTAATTTAGGATTTTGGTCTTTTCTTCTAAGAGCACTGGCTTTTATTGTGAAATTAATTTTTTTGGTTTTTGCCTCACTGAGACTTTTGTATTTTACAGCACATTTTTCCTAGCCTTTTTCTTCACTTTTATTCTATAATTTATTTTTTCTTTTAGGATTACCTTTTGCTATTCTGTTCTTGAAATTAGTCTTATTATAGTTCCCTGAATTTAACTCCCCTTACTTCTTTCCCAACCAGCTCTTAATGGAAATAAATAAATAAATAAATAAATCACAAAACAAAACAAAACAAAAAAAAAAAAAAAACCCAGAAAAATATCAGGAAGTCCTGACTATACAGTTTCTAATCTTAATCCAGTATGTTGACTGACTGATAAAAATTATTAAAAGAGCAGTTTATTCTCACATAGCTTCATTTACCACTTGGGGTTCATACAGCATTGGCTGCTCAGCTGAGTTTTCTTTAATAAGCTTTTCACTCAAGAAATATAGAACAGCATATGTTGGGACAGCGCATTATATTACCACATGAAGCAAGGACTGTAAAAGTATTTAGGAACTAATCATCTGATGCACACCTGTTGATAGAAATTTCTCTCCCAGATGCATGTGCTTGTCTATTAGAATGCTTCCTTCTTAGTGACCATATAAACAGATTTAAACTACATTCATTCTTTCAAAATATACTTTTTTTTTTTTTCCTGTGTAGTACAACATCTGACTTACAGGTTTTTTGGCATACAAAGGATCATTAGAAACTCAATCATTCCTTCTACATGTGGCCCATCTGTGGGTTTTGTTTTGTATATAGTTATAATACTTATGATTTTAGTCTAACTGCTCATATAGCAAATCTAATTTTTTTTTTCTGCTCAGAATTCCGGGGTTCCTATAGATTATTTTGGAGAAGATAAAAGGTAAAGTCATATCTGGGCTCTCATTCTTTTCCTTTCAGCAATAGTTTGCATGCTAGCAAGTCCAGTGAAATCTATGTGCCTCTTGTGAGGATACAATCTGTCAAATGCTCATCGCTCTGTCAGAGTCAACTAGCTCCCAAATTACCTGTTATGTGTAACTTCCTCCTACCTTTTAAAGACTGCTCCTTGCCAGGGGGTTGGACTAGATGACCTTTAAAGGTCCCTTCCAACCCTAACTATTCTATGATTCTATATTCTAAGTTTTTTTTTTTAAATTTAGAAGTGATTGTCTAGGGAAAAACGTAATTTCTGGTGTCATTTCAGCTATTTGTAAACTAAACCTTAAGAGGCTCTTCTACCACTAACAAGAAGATAAGCAATGTGACCTTGGAAACACTTTTGTCAAGAGAGTCTTGAAGGTTAGTTCAGGAATTCCTAAGATCCAAATTATTCTGATAAGCTTTTTCAACATTTATTTGCTATTTCAGGTTGCTGCTACAAGCGGGACATCCTAGTTTGTTATTCTGTCTTTTTATCTCTCACATGAATAAATTACAGGGTTCTGCTTCTTATCACAGAAAACATTCCACTGATCATCTAGGGAACACAAAATATTTTTTTCAGTCTATAAATTATTCTTAAAGAAACTCTCAGAACTAGTGAGATAGTGAGTTGGTTTTGGTTTGGGTTTTGTGTGTGCCTTTTTTGACAGCGTTTGTCTAAAATAATCACATGTGGCCTATCAAATTTTAGTTTTGTCATCAGAGCTGTCAGTCTTTCATAAAGCATAATTTTAAAAACATATGCACACACACAATAAACCATTTGCAGTGTCTTGGCCAATGAGTGTGAATGACAAATATACCTGGCTGCTCTCCTATGGTGTTTTCTTACTGTTCATTGGCAGAAAAAGTGATTTCATGGTAGAAGGTTGGAAAATGACCTCTTGTAATGATGACATTTGCATAAATAAATGCTGATTGCACAAAACGAATAATGTGCAGTGAGTATCATCACAATAAGTTGTCTCCTACTGACACAGAGTCTAAGTTAGAAGCGTACAATTATGCAAATCAAACTAATGCCAGTTTCTCATTACTGTCATGGTGGTGGAGGCAAACACATATCCTCCATAGACAGCTTGATGCTGGGACACAAGCCAAAATGTTTGGTTTTGCTGACATAGTAACTGAGTCAACAAAAATAAGATATAATAGCAATACATCAGAGGAATCCATATCAAGGCAGACCTGAAACTTAATGGACTGTGAATCTTTTGTCTGCAGAGAGGCCTTTCACTGGTATTGACCCATTGTACGTCTGCTTCCACTTTTGCCAATTTTATAGAAATAGATTACAGAAGCAATTGCTTTTTAGAGCTGAAATGTCTGCAAAACAGTTTATTAGCTTTCCTTATAACAGATGAGATGACAGTTATAAATACTTAAATAATGTCATATATCCCACGTTTAAAAACTTCCCAGAATAATTCACAGACTGCTTGTGGTTGCTTGATCTAATGTTTATGTGAAGTCTCATTACGACACCACTGGGATTTTCAAACAATGCCACTTTTCTTTTGCCATCTTAAAAATATTCAGACAAAAGATGTTTTATTTTTCTTTTTTTTTAAAAAAAAAAAAAAAGATACCGCAGCAATTACCATTAATGTGAGGGACTGAATATAAAAAAGATGTTGATAGCTCCACTCAGAGTGTTGCTAACCCTTGGGAACACGTACGACATTGGTACTGTGAGTTACTGAAGAAGAATGTAGCGCTCTATCACTTCAATTTCTCACCCTTCTTATTCCAGTAGTTACTACTTGTTTGCCCTTCTCTGCATATTTGCTATAATATTGTACACTTCCGTATACATGCTGGCATGCAATTCAGAAATATCAAACTAAGACTGAGGTCACAATTTGAAATTAACATCACCTTTCCAGGCCACCCAATGCACACATAGTTCCAGTACAGGAATTCGCCTCTCCGACAAAACTCTGCATTAAGGCTCATTTCAGAAATATGACTTTGCTCAGATAAATTTGAAGATCCTCACCTGACTTTAAAAAAAAAAAGGACAAAAAACCAAAGCAAACCAAACAAGACACATAAAAAAAACCCCCAGACATTTTATGAAAAAGCCATAGCAACTAACATCAACTGAAATACATTGTATTCTGTGAGAGCTGTCTCTGAGCTTTTCTCCTTGGAAGAGTCACTGTAAACTACCCAGCATGAACACAAATTTACCTTAAATTTCAGCTGCAAATAATCTCATGGGACAGAGCAATTACAGCACCTGTAAGAATGGAGAGTAAACACTTCTGAAAGTCCTTCTGGGATAAGACTTCTACCACTACTGTTGCACTCATAGTATCAGTAACTGAAAAAAGGTTTAATAGAGACAAAGAAATCTCTCCAATGTTATTTCACGGTTAACAGATGCCATTGTTACATGAAGAAACATGATAGGCCTTTCCTTTTATACATCCTTCTTGCAAAAGCATTACTGCTTCCAGTAAAGCACATTGGAAGTATTGATGAAGCAAGAAGGCAGGCACACCTCTGCATAGCTACCTTTGAAGGCAAAGATGATTATGTAAGACATAATTTTTTAAGAAATCTTTTAAGTGACAGAAGATTGGGGTACTTCCTTGCTGATAAAGTTTGGTCCCTTCTGCGACACTCCTCAAATCAGAAAAGTTACACTCTGACCTTTGAAAATACTGTTGCTTTGCCTTGGGAATGTATCAGATTGTATTTGATGATGGGTATTTAAGAAAAAAATCTCAGGAAAGGACACCTCAGAAAAAAAAAAAAAAAAATATTTCAAACTGTTTTCATGCACAATCCTTCTTTGAACTGGCTCAAAACGAACACTGTGCTATATTATCCAACAAACTACTAAGTACATTTTTTTCCCAGAGAAAAGTATTTGCAGTAAGAATATTCAGAATAAATTTATTGCTCTATTACTGATGCCTTTTTTTCATGGTTACAATTCCAGGAAAGCACAGCTATAAGCGAAAAGAAAATATATAAACATCCAGTTTCTTGGCATTTCTTCAGCTGTGAGTCCACAAGGAGTTTAATGGGGTTCATCACAAATTGAGTGGTAAAATATAGAGGGGAAAGCCAAGTTAAAAATTGGCAACAAACCTGTTGCCAATTGGTGAGGGAAACTTGGTGAGGGCCAATATGTATTAGCACAGGAATTTTATCATAGTATGTGTGTATCTGTATTCCCTATTAATCATTTTTCTAACTATTGTCAATTTCAATAAATTGAGAGTCTCCAGAAGATTATATATTTCACGAAGCCAGGTTGTCAAGCAAGGAAAAGTAATCCTGTGAAGGAACCAATATTAAAGGAAACCTTCACATACATCCTAATTTCATGAAAAGCTTCAAAATTGCTTCTACGAGGCCTCTGAAGACAACCAAAGGGCTCTAAAACAGGAGTCTTCATGGGTTACACTTGCAGCCCCGGGCAGATGCAGTCTGTGGTGTACCCAGCAATCTGTTCCTGCCAGCACTGGGTCTCACAGACCCACTACCTTCCTCTTCTATCCAGATCAGAAAATGGCCCCAGGGTATTTCTTTATTCTGCTGGACAGTTTCTTAACAGAGATTTTATTATGGCAATTTCCACCTATTCTTGGAAGTTTTGAAGTCTCCTCACAGAACTCGTACTTCTTTATTTTCATGCTGTCAGTTTAAAACTGGCAAGTTTCAGCCTGGCTTATAATAAAGTTTATGATAGAGCACACATACCACAATTTTCTCTTGTTAGGATACGGACATGTCAGCACTCCCGCCTACTGCCTCTTTCTCATGGCAGCAACTTCTACTCTCACTTTTCAAATCTGTTTTCCTCAATTCAAAGATATTGAATGGCCAAGAGAATCTCAAAATAAAGATGTTCAGGCACGGATTGATTGGAGGGAAACTAAAAGGAAACTTGGGTTTACTTAACAGGAAAGTAGCATTTGGGAGGCTTCTGGTGAATGACATCCTTTCTATCCTGAAAAATGCTTTCTAACTTCTCAAGCTTATAATAGACACATACCACTAACTGATTTTTATATTGCTTGTGTCATATTGATCTATCAGTGCATCCATAATAAAAGATAGCAGTCTGAAACAGTAAAAAGTAATACCCATTGAGATGGATAGCCACATCGAAAATGGAGTTTCATTGGGACACTTAGTGCAAAGAACTGTAGATTCATGTCAGGTGAGGCATAAGTATCCCCTTCGAAGCCCACTGTTACAAACACCCGGAGCACAGATAACCTGCCTTCAGAATATATGTTTCTGTATCGATTTTCACAGTTTCAGAATAACAGGAAAAGCCAAGTGAAAGTTTCTTTGCAGAACACTAAAAGTAATTTACCTTCTTCTTTTGATTCCATCTCTGTATTTTGCTTTATGGTTCGCAGTACAAGTGCTAATTTTAAAAATTCGTTCATGAGTCAGAAAAAAAGCACAGAGTTGAAGATCTTTGGGAGTGCAGAGCAAGAAATGAGCCACAAAATGAAATGAAACAAAACAAAAATGCATTAGGATTTAGTGGTAAGTCATTACACAACAAAGTTTATATTTTAAACACAGACACACTGGTTGTTCTGGTAGCTTACAATATTATAAATCTAGCAGCAATATGAAGAGGAAAATATGTTATGAAGATCCTCTTATTACAAACATGATAACGTTGGCTTCTTATGGTCTATGCTCCTAGTAACTGACAAGCTCCTGAAGCCTGCCTAAAATAGCTTGCCTGTGCATAATAAAACCATGATTTTAAGATTTTCCAGGGTTATGACAATGGGCCTTGCTTAAGTGATATAAATACAAGCATTCTTCTCCTGCAGCATTGTGCTTCCAGGAGCATACATCTATTTTGAACACTTAGTTTTCCTTCTCTCTTTAAAAACGTACGTTATGATAAATGAAGGGGCATAGCAGTCAGTTACTGTGACATGCCTACATGTGTCATAAGGTTCTCTCTGCCTCTGCCTTTCTGCAGTGAAGCCTCTGAAGCTCTGTGTTGGACAGAGGCACTCAAGGAATGGGACTTGGGAATTAAAGCTGAGGTGCCTGGTAAAACCACTGTTATTCAGGATTACTGTTTCAGGCTATCTCAAGAGTAAGGCAACTATAACCTAATTTGTTACTGTTGCTTTACAGTTTCAATCATTCCTTCATTCTCATGACACTTACTTGATTTGTATTTAATTGTACTTGTGGTGGGTTTTCTAGGTTTTTTTTTTAAACAAAAAGATAAAACATACTGTGAACGTCACCAGCCAGCAGAATAACATCTCATGCTGTGACAGCTCTCCAGCCTCCCTTAAGCGCTTACAAGAACAAGAATTACTCCAAGAGCTGAAATTCTATACACAAGCTTGTGTTTCCTGTGCCTACCACCAGATGCTTGATTTGTTGCAATAACGGAGACGGGTTATATTTTATAGCTAATAGACTGGTTGTCCTCTCTGAGAGGAAAGCTGGATTTTCAAAAGATTAAATGTCTGAGGACCATTTCTCCTAGCAGTTCTTGAAGGATTGTTCAGTGTACTTGGTCTCCCAGCAGTTTTTGCCTTGTGGACCTTAAAGAACAAACTAAAAGCTCCGGAAGAGTAAGAGAAGTGCAATTTCTTTTGAAGCTACTAAGGAATACTGTTAAAAACAAACTGTGGTTTAAGGTAAAAAACTGCTGGGTTTTCCCTCAGTTCCTAGCTAGCAATAGCAGAGGACTATATATTAAGCTCCTTGTAGTCTTTGCAGGCTAACGTTCAGCTCTTCCTTTTCTGATGGCTTAATCACTCTTCAGCATTCATAAACATTCAAGCCTATTATTGTCACTTCTGCTCACCACAGAGATCTACAAAATACCGTCAAAAGATGTTCATAGAAATTGAAATTCATAACTCTATCAAATTGGAAAAAGTTATCACAGATTCAGCTGAGATACTGATTATGGCCCACCATAGTCTTCCTCTCACACACCTGCTCCTGCTGACAGCCTCTCACTCTCCTGTTCCCCAGATGTCGATTTCCCTTCTCTCTCAAGCTGCCCAGCTGGCCCACGTAGCAACATGTTGATGCCACCGGCCAACGCACCCAGCTGCAGAATCAGATGAAATACCTAAGCTGATCTGGTGCCCAGCCACTGCTGAAGGTGCCCTGCTACTGCCTCACCACCCCCTGCCTCACCACCCCCTCTCATCCTTCCCTTTCCTTTCACTGCCTGTAGCTTTCACACAACCATGCAAGGAGCCAAATCAGTTCAACAAGTCAGAAAAAAAACTAATCCAGTAAACCATCTAAATAGTTTTCTGTCATTACAGTAGATTGCCTCAGCTTACTAAGGGATTCAGAGGAGCTGGGACAAGCCAGTGGGGGACAGGGGGACCTGTCAGTGCCAGACCTGTTCCACTGACTCTGCCAATAGTTGTGTCTAATTATACCTCACTGGGGAGTTTATTTCTTCTCTTTCAGACTTGATAAAAGGTCAAAATAAAATCTATTAACTTTCCTTAGAACTTTTATTTCTCTGGAGCACTCCAAAACACTTTTCCTTTTTTAATAGCATGTGTTGTTGGATATCCTGGAGACTTCCACTGATAGAGCAAATTCATCATCTGTTAGCAGAATGAGAAAGTATAAGCCTACGCCAAAAACCTCTTGGAATCATTTTTAGGTTTATACATTTTTAAGGCAAGCTGTGATAGTATAGAAAGTTACTTTACCATGTAGTGAACTCTATACTGAGGAGGACAGTGTCCTCATAGCAAACATTTATAAAACAATTCACAGATCTGGTGCCAAACTAAATTCATATCATCAATAAAAAGAAATAATACAGCTATTAGCATTAGAACGTTTTCACAAAATGGCCCCTCCCCAATGACCTTTCAGCCTTCATCCCCAAGCAAGGTTTACAGAATACCTTGAAGAGCTAATCCAGGAACTCAATAACTAATGGATACTAAAAATCATGGACTCAATAAAGACATTAGTTTTATGGCCCATTACAGTCTTCTTACTGTACATCCTACTGATCTCTCTCCACTCACTGGTGCTAAATCAGTTTCTGTCTCAACTCCATGGGAATTCTCTCCAGCTAACACTCAGCCATACAAAAACCCCTTTCTCTCAAGTTGTCAAATCAATTAACGTAATTAAGCTACACTAAAAACCAGTTGTTTCTGTCATTAGCTGGAAGTTTACTGCTTCTACAACCAGACTTCCACAGCTACTTTAACTACACTTTGTCTACATTTCGCCGAAATAATTCTGCACTAAAAGGAGCTTTTTCACTTTTTTTCTCCTCCTCAGTTTCTTCTCTTTCTACTTATACCACAAAACTTAATTGCTCTGGATAAACGCTACACAAGAAGAGACAGTTCACAATAGCCCTGCCTAGCCTGAGGAGACATGTGGAATCCAGACAGCTGGTCAGGCTAGGTGGGGAGCACCCTAAGCCAGGGGAAGGAAACAAAGTTCAAAGCAAGAGAACCCAGTGACCGCAGTGGCACTGCAGTGCTCCCACTGCACAGCAGCCGTTCGATGTGCTGAGGACATCCACGATCCTCACTGCCCTCCTCTGCTGTTTTCTCCACTGCGCTGACTCAGAAATAAATTACACAAGAACCCACTGAGGAGGACTGTTTGACAGACTTGGATCTTTTAACCAATGCCTTCTCTCTGAAAGAGACACTTTCATAATATTTATTAAAGTTTATTTTGCATATCCACTCAATTTGAATTTCTAGGTGCTCTATATTCAGTTCTCTCTCTACAGTGCATTTCAGTCAAAAAATGTCCTAATTTTGACATTAACTCTCTAGTATGTTTGCCATCAAGCTAAGCTGGCCACAGTCTTTCAACTTAAAACTTAGAATCCTTTTTAAACAGCTGTATCATGAGAGGATCACGTACAGTCTTTAAGTATGCTCATTTCATCTAAGGTAACACATGCTGACCTCATTGAAATGTACACCCAAAATGCAAAAAAGGGGACAGGAGAGGAGAGGGGAAGGGAGTGTAATTTTAGGATAGGAATTTCACTTCCACAGTGAAAGAAGAAAATTTAAATTACATTTTTAATTAAAAGGTGATTCGCTGAAGGTATCACTTCTGAAGGGATAGCCCTGAAGGCAATGAAACCATGGCCAAAGCATATCAGATCATAATATACTAAAAACATCTGTATTTAATCACACAGGAAGGACCACTACCTGATCTGTGTCATTCTGATAAAGCTTGTAAAGGTCAAGATGTATTTTGTGAAAATTGCTGGAAAACATCTGATATACCTCAAAAGATCAAAAGTGGTGATATAATTTTCATTGCTTCTCTTACCAGGTCTAAAAAAATGTCTCCATGAAAAGAAAATATCTGGCTCATGTACACACTGGCTTCACTGTGGTTACAGAACAACTCAGGAAATTGTTGGTTTTGCCTACCCCTACTTCTGTGAATAATTACACAAATATTAAATTTTTAGCATTTCATTCATGATAGAGGTACCACTGACTTGAGAATTCAGCACATAGACAGAGCTAAGTATGATCTTTTCGGGAATGAGGTCTAAAATATTGCTTAATTTTGATACACCTCAAAAAAATAAAGTACTAAATTAGCAAGATATGCACAAAAGCAACTGATTGGAAATCCATCATTTTGGTGACAAAATATTGTTAATGTCCCTCCCTGTCCCTCCCAGCATTCTTCTCCTCTAGGGAGGAAGCAGAGGACACAGAATAAAACATATTTTGCATGTTCAAGCTACTTAGGGACATAGCATTATATCTTCTATTCAGTACTTTCTCAGATATCACATAGAAGTATACATACAGCATTTTCAAATGGAAATTCAGAACAGTTCCTTGAACTTGGAAGTCTGGGAAGTGCATTGCCTAGCACCAGTTCGAAATTATTCACAATATATTCAACATATTATTACTGTGAATTTAGCGTCAACAGAGCTTGAAGGCTAGAGTTGGTGCCCCTCCAATTAAAAAATATTTCTTCACTGTTCTAAAAGTCCCAAGCAGCATCCAAGCCTATCTATCAACACCTACACCCACATTCTACCAACATATTGCTGGGAGCACTGACTTCTTGACAGCAGCACTGAGAAGACCAACATCAGAATGACCTTTTGTAAGATAATATATTACACCCTTCATCCTCATACTCACTGCCGGGATCTCTCTCAGATGATGCATCAAGGTAGTGAGCCTATATTTCCACACAGCCATGTTTTCAAGCAAGTTAGCTAAATTATTTAAAATAAAAAAAAAAATAATTTAAAATGTAGGAGAAAGAAACAGACTAAGAACTATGAATGCTGCTCAAAGTACTGAAATTGCATATTTGTATAATGTGTAGTGCATCATTATTAAAATAATTTATTTGCTGGCCAAGCACTCTAATGAGGTGGTACTATAATCAGGGTAATGTGAGCTGCAATTAATGAAAGAAGCTTTACATGATATACAAAATCCAAGCTGAGAACCTAAGGTGAGGGAAAGTAGGAAACAGAGACAGACAGAGAGAAACAGATGAAAAATGAAAGAGGAAAAAATACTACCTCAAAATATTTATTTTCTTCAAAACAAAACTTTTTTTGTCATCCAGCTATAATTTTTCTCTCTTGAAATGCCCAGGTAGCCATAGTCTAGACTAAAGCATAACAGAACAAATTAGCAGAGAAAGAATATCTCAGCCCTGTACTGCCTATCCCTTCCTCAGTCCTTTCACTCCTCTCTCTCTACCAGCTTTCGTGTAGTCACCTGAATTCTCCTTCCTGGCTCATGTGACCATGCTTCAGTCTTAGCTTCCACTAAATTAACTTCTTTTTACTATTCCAATGGTCCATTACTTTCTGCCTAGTAATGATGGGTTAGTAGGGAAATAGAAAATCAACAATCAACATTAGAACTGTAGGCCCCTGATGAGGATCAACAAGATCTCTCCTCTTTGTCTTGTTTTCCCAACAACTCTCTGTTACTTTCTCATGTTCTAATTTGACTGGATGATCAAAAAGACACACATCTAGCTAGCACTCAGGCCACTGTAGTCCTAGAAAACGCTGGCTCCGTTCATTTCCGTCCTTTATGGAATTCATATTCATTTCACCCATCTCCCTGCAGAGTTTCCCAACCATCCCACTGTGATGAAGGGAAGAAATGGGGAGAGAAAAGGGAAAGAACAATCCCTACCTCCTCTACAGTTGTTCCACATAAAAACTGAAAAATTAAAGATCACTTACACCAGAGCAAGGCCACAAGAAAGAGTATGGCCTTCTTGTGCTTAGAATGCTCGTTTAATACTCCTAGCTCTAGGAGGTGAGATGCTACCTAGCAGCCTTTGTTCCAAAAATTGTATATATTTAACAACTGTCGCATAAAACTGTCACTGCCATGGAACATCACCTGCATCCTATTAGGACCTGTCTGAATCCAGTCATATAGAATTTGTGTACTATGCTTAGAAGACTGTAGCTAAAGGAATCTAAACAGTTTTTTCCATTTCATCTTGAGTGTTTTGCTTTTTCCTCTTCAGTGGTATGCCTATCCTTAATTCGTTTGTGATTTTTACTGATATTTAACAATCTGTACGTATGAATACCATTATGTCAGATGAAAGATATTGAAATCCTTGCCTCAATTAAATCAATGCAAATTCCACCTAGGAAGCTTGAAAACTAATAGCTTAGAAAATATCTCAAAAGGATAAATAAATATTCTAAGGATAACAAAGTGAATTTTGAGCTGCAGATTTCAGTTTCACAACTTACTCTGCAGTACAAGTCCAATGACTTGAGTGCAGTTGTTCTTGATTTATGCTGGTACAGGAAAGATCAGGATCACATCTTATAAAATTCTTTTGGAATGATACTTTTAGGATCTGAAAGTTTTTCAGGGTTTTGCCTCATTAACATCCATTCTAAACAGAAGATCTTGGCAGTACTTCAGAAATATGAAATTATCTGTACTCACTCGTGTGTTTTTCAAAACCCGACAGCTGCAGAGAGGATGCTTATCTGTTTGATACACTGCATGTATCAAATATGTGAACCATGAAACAGTGATGCCTGTTAAAAGAAGCATGTGCTTCAAATTAATCAGCTGAAATCCCAAATATTGTACTTGACTGTATTAACACTTTATAAATAACAGCCACTATTTCTAGTCAATTCTTCCATGCACCTAGAAAATACCATTAGCCGTGTTCTGGCAGGGTTCTTTGTCTAATTTCTACAGCTAAGGTGGCAAAAAGGTTATTACAAGTAATAGCAAATTTAAAGTTTTATTAGCAGTAAACTGCAGAAGCTAATGGTGATGCCAACGCTAGATAAAATCATTGTCACAGTTAATTTTGAACTCTTTATTTCAAGCTTAATAATAGGAAACTCAATGGTGAGGATATTACACGGCCCATATCACTTATGAGTGCCGCAGGCCTGAGTAACTTGTTATTTTGCTCATGAGTGAAATAAAATGCAGATTATACTGCCTGCTATCAGGGGCACTGCTTTAATTGAGGGTGCATGCATGGTGATGAGGGAGTACCAAGTAGGTTTCATTTCCTCAAATGTTACAGAAATTATCTTTGTGGTTCTAATTGTGACTTGTCAAATCACCTCTGTATTATTGGTGAAGTTTTGAAGTTCTTTCTGTTCCATCTTAGATCTCAAAACCTGACTGGATGTTTGTCCCTGTAGTCAGGGATTATATGAAACTGTTTCTGTAACATCCTAGTGCCTGTACCCTCTGCTACTCATTTGCTTCAGAAGAAAACAATGGAATGTCTGTATCTGAGTCAGACTTAATCATGTATGCCAGCCAACACAAACTACTTCTCCAACCTGAGACATATTCCCAGTCAGAAAGAAATAATACAAGACAAACTCCTCCTTACCTTACATTCACTTAGAAAACACGTGTTTTCAAGAAGTGGCAGCATATGGGAATTTCTGATCTTTTTTTATTTCTACACTTATTGTACTAATGCTCCAGATGCTACAAATCACCTATCTTCATGATTACCCAAAACCTAGCTTTTTTTCCTTTTTTTCATCCTGTAATATTAGCTAGAAATGTCTGATCTCTAATCAGATTGCCTTTTTCTAATGCTTACTAAATCTTTCAACTTCTTTTCTTCAGCCCGAACTACCTGTGAAATACAATCCAGTAAGTCACCTACCACTGAAATCAACAGAAGAACTTTTATTGATTTTAGCAGACTTAGGTGAGGCCTCTAAATACAAAGGGCTGTAAATTTCCTTTTTATTTACGAATATTTAACAGAAGAAAATGCCCTATATCTTTTAATCAACGAGAGTCAAGATTATCACTGTTGCACTTCTAGGCAATTGCTGATGGCATTCTTGCAGAGATACTAAAGAATTATTTATCATCATTCACTATCAAGCTCCATATCCAGCACAGAATTGTTGAGAAGTAAAAGCGGCTGAAATTTTTTGACAAATTTAAATCCTGACAATAGACAACTGTAAGCACAGTGCACTGCCATGTAAAGATGTCCAAACTAGCTTTTTTATAGCTAGTAGAGCTAGATTAGTGTGGCGTTCCACTGGAGGTAAATTAGTCAACTAAAAAGAGACAACAGTTACTATTATAACATTGCATTGTGCAGGGACAACTACTGAACTGCTAAGAGTGAGAAACGAGGTGTTGAGCTAGTGATTTTTGTTTGTTTCAGAGTTTTTACTCAAACTATTTCTCTAGTGCAACCAAAAGCAGTAGTCAAATCCCACACTTTTAGAAAGGTACACAATAGCTATACTGTAATAGCTACTTCCTAAAACTCTGGGACCCTGTGTTAAGTCACTGAATAATTAAAGGAAATCAATCCTTGATAGCTAAATTAGTCCTAAAATTAAAATTCAGATTTCTCCTTAATTAACTACTACAAAACCTTTTTTTACTGAGGACACTGTTTAAAGCCCTGTGTTAAAGAGAACATTATGGATTTTCTATGACCCAGCACATGTGTATTGACCCAGGCAGACCATCATCCTTCTGAATAAAATCTTAATATTTCTAATGGCATGAACAACCATCTTTTGCAGCCATGCCACCATGACTGTCTTGCAAATTACTCACATGGTATGAGTATGTGGTCATGACTGCATCTTTCCTAAAGAACACCCTTTCTCTCCCCTTTATGTGTAGGAGACAAGACGAAGAAGATGGCTCCTTTTTGAAGTGCCTTTCTTCTAAAAGGAGACAAAATAATGACACACTTGAAATCAAAATTTCTCCTTCTTCAAAAAGGAACAGAACACAGTTTAAGAGGTTACCATAGTGTCATCTTTTTAAATGAAGAAGAGAGAATTTAGCCAAGAAAAAAAAAAATTAATCTATTGTTAAGAGTTCATTTTACTTTTCATTGATGACATGTGCTGATACAGGGCCTTCATGCTTTCAGTGCTTCATTTCTCTTGGGACCTACTGTAGACTTCAAAAGATAAAAGAAATCTATTGTTCGGTAAACCACTGAACATCGTAAAATCGTATTGTAGTATAAGTTTCTTTGACAGGTTGACTTCATGAAAAGAATTTAGTTATTTCTTTTTATTTTCTTTGCTGTGGCTTTGGTGAATTAACCTAGGATATTGATTTTGTGGCAACACTGAAATCATAATGGCTTTTAATTTCAAAGATGACTGTTTGTCTTAGATTACATGTCTGTTTCTGAGCAGATACATGAGAATTTAAGCATTACTGCCCTTAAACTTTACATCTGCTTCCCACTTTGAGGTCTAATAAAGCCTTTAAATCTGCTTTTCCTTTCTTTTCTTTTTTTTTAATCTCATCTAAACATGTGCTGAAGCAGAGGACTGCAGATCATTTCCTCTTAGTCCTGACTTGATTCAAAGCATTTGCCATATGCATCTACTCAGCACAGAACACACTGTCCTCTAACTTGTGTTTATTAGAGACTCATGCTCAGAATTCCTTCATTAATGGTTTGTGGGTTTTGGTTTTTGTTTGGGTTTTTTTTTTTTTTTCTGGGTATACTAAACCAGAGTATCTCAGATATTTCAGATAAAAAAAAAAAAGAGAGAACTGGCTATTATGCAATGTGAAGTTGTAATCAAAAAGAAAACTTTGTTGTATAACCTAGGTTCAAACAACCTTGAACCACTCCCCAGTGTTCTACCAAAAAGTTCAGAGTCTTGGTCATCAAAATACAGATTAAATGCTTAACTGAATTTTTCAACCATCTTTGATCTATATACAACTCAGAAAGCGGATGAGGGCAGAGAATACAAAACAAAGAAAAGTCAGGATTTAGAAATACAAGTAAAAATTCTGTGGGCAATATTCAAGCACTCCAATTCCTGTCTCAGCATTAAAATTGAAAGTAGAGATAATGCTTTTACAGAATTCCTCAGTCATTCACATCACAATTTATAAACTTGAAAATCATAATTCAAATTCAGAGAATAATTTGAACTAAACATGAAAATACTATATGGCGTTCACAAAACATTTCCTCTTCTACCACAGAAATGTTTTCCTCTTTTGCATGAGCTTGTAATCACTATGCAGCACAAATTTTTAAAATGCTAGATGCTCTGTTTCTTACAGGGACTATATGCTATGCGGAAAAACTTTCATGAAGACTTTCATTTAAGAGAAGAGAAAGAAGCCAGCAAAAACAAACAAACAAACAAACACCCCAGTTCACTGGTACAAGCAGTGAAATTCTTTTTCTGACAAAGGTATTTATTTTCACAAACTTACTGAATTGGTTTTTTTTCTGTACAAATAAGTCAACAGTGCAAAATTATAAGAAAAAAAATATTCAGGAGATTCAGGAACTGACTTTACATCCATCCATAAGTGAGTGGAATGGTTAGTAACAACAAAAATGCTCTCAAATGTCTGAATGTTGAGACTAAAATCAGAAAAGACATGAAAAGGATGTCAACTTTAATAATGTCAACAATTACCTTCAAATGTAAATGAAATCTAGATAAGTACATTTATTATTTTGCTGTATAATGTCTGTAAGCAAGAAAGTAAACAGATACAATGCTCAAAGCTGTAGCTGATTTTGGAATGGAAGCACTGAAATATTTTTCTTATGTTTTTCTATTCAGAAGTAACATAAAAAAGCAAGATAATTAAAACACTAGAATTACTTATATTTAAAGTTTATTTGATGAAGGTGTCTGTCTTATCTTTCAATGGTAAATACAAAGTATTCCTGGTAGATATTTATTAAATATTTTAACCTGGTAGAAGAGATAAAAAGACAGAGAGCTCTTTTCTTGTACTTAAATCATTGCCTAATTTAGTGAATATTTTATACCGTTAAAAACAGGGGAATGTGTTTAAAGGTTTAGATCTATATTTCAATTAAGTTCAATGTGTATTAAAATAACTTTTTTTTTTGCCTGAGGAGCTTCCCCTGCATAGGAAAAGGAAGTTTATTTTTATTTTTCACTATAGTTCTTCTGTATCTTTTTTGCATTAATATTGAACATATCTGTCCTAGTTTTCTCTCTACTATTCTGTACTTGCCAGTTTCAGACTAATAACCCAGTACGTCAGGACCGCTAGACGGTTATATGGGCAATCTACTGAATTTTAAGTTGTTAGTCATATGAATCTTAATTGTCATGTGTAGGAAACTGATACTTACCTACTAAATCCCGTGTGATAGAAACAAAAAAATAGGAGCCAAAACAAAATTTTAGCATTTTCAATTAAGAGTTCATGCAAGCTTTTCAATTTTTGCTAGCAAGTACTTTATTATTTACTGCCTTAGATCTGATTTGAGTAAAATAAATGTAGGAAAAAAAACCCAAACACTCAAAAGGTGAGGAAAAGAAAGAATCATTATCATGTCCATTTTTCAGTTGAGAAACGAGGCAGAAACTTTTGGGGATCTTAGTAACAATGTGAATGCACAGAAACAGAGCTGAACCCTAATTTCTTCTGTATTGATTTATCTCAAATTTATTCTCACATTTAAATTTGGCCAAGCCTTGTATGGATGACAAAAACATCCTTGAATCATTGGCAACATGATCTAACTTTGCCATGAAACACAGGGATTTGGTTTCGTCTCTAATTTGAATGAACAATTAAGAGGCAGCTGGTGAAACGAGACATACACAGATTCTGGGAACGTTTGGTATACACACAATTTACAGCATTCTGTGTTACTCGGTTAAGAAGCAGCTCACAAAAATGCCAAGGTTTTGTGTGTTCTTCTCACAAAGTCTCTTGCAGAGCATTAATTTGTTGCAGTAATCCCCTGTATAAATTGTTTATAGTCAATTATAATATCCTCTGCATTACGGAAGACCATGATTTTGTTCTCTGCTGACCAAACAGTTTGTTGGGTTTTCAAGATGCTGTGCCTTCACAGCACTAGGCACTGCTGAATTCCAGCCTCTCTTAGTCATAAAAGTATTTTTTTTTATTCAGTCATCAGCCCCCAGGTAACATTTGTGGATTGGAATCCTAACGAGTCAAAAGCTGATGGTTGTTATCCAGTCTGGTCATTATCACATCCTTTGTCAAGAGCCAAGAAATCACTGATTCATGCTCTGATTTTCAGGCAGGATTGGTTCTACTCAGACATCAATGATGTCCAATTCTGTGGCAGTTTCAATCACAGGCATCCATCTAATATCCAGCAAAAAACACCCAGTTCTGCTACTAACACAGTCCTTAAGTGCTGCTCTCTGCAAGGTGTCCAGACCTGGATTCATCTTCAAGTGATTCTCATCTGTGCTCAAATACAGCAGCTGACCTCTTGGCAGTGAAATATCAGGGAGTCAGCATAAATGATACTCAGATACTCACTTAGTGAAAACTCAAATCATTTATCACAATGGTGAAGTCCATGTGCATTGCTGCAAGTTCCAAACGATCCAGGGTCAAGAGCTATCTCCTTTCCGCCCATTTCGAAAGGTGCCTTCAATTACCTTCAACGAATAACTCTGCTCCTCCTTGGATCTTAGCTAGATGCCATTTAGCTGTCTCTATTTCAAAAACAGTTTGCTGTCTTTAAACTTCTAAGGATAATGGTCCACTATAATTGAAATTCATTATTTTTTTGTACAATTCTGCCTTTTTTCAGTTGTCCACTGCAAGGATGTAAAATTTTTGAATAGCAACATTAAATAGCTACATATTAATTATTATTTGCCCTCACTCTAGCCTGTCAGAGATAGTAATTTCCACCATCAGTTCTGAATCCTCAGCTTCCTCCTAACAACCATGTTGAGCTCTGTGGTAAGTCTGGAAATACACTCTCTTAGGGTTCTGACAAACCATGTATTTTCAAGTCAGCAGCTCCTGCTGAGTTCCTCTGTCCTCAGTTCCTACATATCTAAGCTAGAAGGCTCTCTGCCTGAGTATTTTTGGTGGATCAACAATTAATTGGATTTTCTGTGCCAAAATTAACACTCGTTAGTTATTCCAACACAAGAAACCAATGCAGACTGTTAAGTATAGACGTAATGCATCAGTGCCAAGTAGCACCAATAACCACACAACTTTTACACTAATGTAGGGACAGAAATTACTGAGAGAAAAGGGATAGGGAGCAGGCAGTCTCTCCTTAGCCCAGCCCTCCCACACTGGTCCATGCGTGTGACTGCACTCAGTTGGAGAAAACTAATCTCTCCAATGGAATATTAATTTAAATTCTCAAATCAGTATTCAGATATCATGTGTTGCTGATGTCCAGCTTTCAGATGACAGAAATGCAGGTGTTTATTAGCAAAGTGAAATGCTAGCAGAAATGCTCCAGAAGTTTTACTAAGAGGCTGAAAAAAGTAATAGTTACCAATGCTATTACTTATATACCCAGAAGCTTAGTTACATTTCTTCCCCTGTAGAACAGAGACAACAGGTTAGAAATTTTCAAAATCCTCCACTGGAGAATCTTCAAGGTAAACAAGCAGCGCTTTTAATGATCTCTTATGATTTCTTGAAAGGGGAGGATTAAGAACTGCTCAAGTGTACTTCTACTTATTTTTTTTCTAATGTCAACTGCTCCTGAGTAATATCTCATAACCTATAATAGCCAAAGCATCTGTAAAACAGTCTGATACACCATTGGAAGGATTTCTGTAATGTATTTATAAAAGAATACTGTAAAGAATAATTTTCCATTTTAAAAGTCTTTCCAAATCTGATGAACAGTGATAACATCCAGAAAATACTGCTATGCCTATACAAATATATACCTATACAAAATCATTAATCATTAATTGAATATAGTAACACTTTTTTATTCATGTATAATTGAATGTATCCTAAAGGATCTGAAAGCTTTCATAAATTCTTTATATAGCAGTTGTTCGATAGATAAGAAAAATTGATAAAGAACTTTAAAAAAATTAGAATAACTGGAGGCAAGCACAGATAGCAAAGGGGTAAAGATAGTCAAGAGAACAATCAGCAGCAACATCTGCAGACAAGAGTTAAAGTCACCTTTCTCAAAAAAAGGTGGTGTGGGCAGCATCAACTGCCAGATACATACACTGGATATGAGCAAAGGAAGCTCAAGAGAAAGACCATTCAACTAAAGTAATGAAAATGAACAGTTTTAAATGGGTAATTTTTAATCTGTTGAGTTTAGCAATACTAGGTAATATGAACATTTATTTTCAAAATTCAGCATTTTGGTCAATTTTTAAAGACCACCTTTTACCTCCTATTTCTTTTTCATTTTAACTAAGGCAAACTGCAAGGTGAACTTTAGTCACTCCTTCCGTCCTCTCCCCCTGCCACAAAATGATCAGTTAGAGTAAGGAAAAGCAACTCTTATGCCCACAGACTTTTTATGTCATAGGATAGGCTCAGAAGGATTATTAGCCGTGAAATTTCATTAGTAAATGTCAATCTCAACAAGATACAAATGGTGATGGGTGCTTATTTAAGCTTCAATGTCATGCCAGTATCTACAGAAAAGCTTGTATTCTTGATGATGCTAGGCTAGTCAAGTATCCTAAAAAAGACTGAAGAATATGCTGCAACAATACAAGCGTTTGGTTTGCATGTGGAGAACAGGGTTTGCTGCCTTAAGCTGGGAGCTAGAGGAGGAATTGACTCTCAACTGCTCACCGTAGCTGGGCAGACTGCTTCCAATAAAATGGGAATGCCAACCTTGCAATAGCAACCCATGCAAAAGCAATACAACCCAGCCCCCAACAAACAGAAAGGGTATGTGCAAGTATCAGTGGCAACATTGAAGGACAAGTTCTTAGTCTTTGGGAAAAGCAAAGTCAGACCCATTTAAGCTATTAACCTGCATATTTAGACACTGGGAGTTAAAAAAAATGTTACTGCACAGAAAAATGTGCCTACACAGTGTCCCAGAGATATTCCTGTATAATGTCAAAGACCTTTCTCTGCTTAAATGAAAACATTATATATAAATAAATATGTTATATTGCTTTAAGCAATGGCTTTTGGGTTATTTCTTGGTTCTTCAAATTGATGTCAGGGTAGATCAGGAGAGAAAAGGCAGTTTTAAGTTTTAACCACAAAGTACCTAATAAACCTTTGAGATCTTCATAGGACAGAAATATTATGGATATATTAAGAAGGGAGTCTGAGTAAGACTGAGCCAATCCTTCTGATTCCAAAAGCTGAAGCCCTGACAACACTGACAAATACATTCTTCTCTCTCCCCAGGTATCTCTTGCTGATGACCATGGTGTATTACAAAGACTGGAGTCATTGTTTTGCTTTATAGGAGACCAGACACTAGCATAACTTGAATCCATTTTTCAGTTGTACTGCTCCCTCAATACATCAGAAACCAGAGGTGCTCCTGAACCAATCTGCTGTGCAACAGCAGAACACTAAATGAGTTTCACCCAAAAGTAAATTTAAGTACAAAGGAAAATCCTCTGAGTGCTTCACCCCTCTTTAAATACTAAGTATAATAAAGACAATAGAGTTCTCCAGGCATACTGTATAGCCTGCTGTATTTTCACAACAAAATATTAAAAAAAACTAAAAACCAAAAATCCTATCCTCTCTTCATATGGCAGAAAAAGCTATATGCTTACACAATAATAAAGATAGATAAAATTTAACTGGTAAATACGTATTTTAAAGAATTCTGTAGGTTGGCTTACTCTCAATGAGGATTTCTTCCCCAATGCTATATTCAATGTTCTAAAAATTGCTATCTTTTGATACGCTTTTTCAGAGAGCACCATCATGTGGTTTGTCCAATAGATTTTTCAGAAGTTTTAAAAAAACCTAAATACCTCCTTTCCCAACAGTTCTATAAACACTTAAAATATCTGTTGATAAGCCATTTTACTTAATGCTAACTGTTCTTGTAGTTTTATCTTCCTGAACACATTTTATATACACCAGGCACAATTATTAGAAGAATTAAAAGTCATCTGGTAAGCAGACTTTGAGCCTTATGATTCCAAAACACAGACTCTAATGTAAACTTTCATTTTGCAAGCAGATGTAATAGGAAATCCTTCATCTTCTGCAATTGAAATCTCTCCTAGGTGACAGCGGTACCCTGTGCTCCCTTTTCAGTCAATTTATATCACTTTGTTACCTTTCCTTAGGTCTTCTTTCCTCCCTCCACACGAAGAACATAATCATAAGGTTCATGGTTCTGGTTCATGTCATCAGTCTTTTTTGAAGCAGTGTTAACAGTCTGTCCCAAATGGACCCCAGAAAACACTGCAGCTGTTCTCAAAAGAAAGTGGATACTAAAATGTGCAAACGTGTGTTTCAAACATGATCTTATGACTATATAAGAGTAGAAAGTAAGCAGATTGAAAGACATATTCTACACTAGCTCAGTTTTTCTGTAAGTCCTGGGGTTGTTTAACAGTAATTATTGAACAGTGATGTTGGACTATATACTAAAGAGTCTTATGGCCAACGTGTTTTGTAATGATCACAGTAGTTATGTCAAAATAGAAAGAGCCTTGTGAAATTTGGAAGGTTTTTTTTGTGTCTGGAGAAACTCTGGATGAAATATAAAAAATCTATAGGCTTGAGAAGCAGCTTGTAAAACATCATAAACTTCTCTCTGAATAGCTGGGGGTCACAGCATTGCAGGATTGAACTGGAGGTCTCAGATGACTCTTTCTCTTAAAGGGTTCTTAGTACTTCTTGATTATAGGCTTAAAACAGAACTGCATTCTATTTGTTCATTTTCTTTGAAATAAAAATTAGATTAAGTCACTATTTTAAAATTGTGAAGGAGAGGAAACTATACACTTGACAGAGTTTGCCTGAGTTTCAAATGCAGATATTATGGAGCTAATATTAAAATTTTATAATAAATATCAGAGCAGTTCCAAGCCACAAAAACTTATTTGGATCTGCATCACAGTAGAACCTTTTGTGGGTTCATTTCTAGTCGTTTTGCCCAGAAGAGACAACATTTGCATTGTCAGACTTCATTAATCAAGTCACAATGGTCATGCATTTCTTGCAATTGCACATTTCAAGATCCAAATGTTAACAGAAACTACGGCATCGGACAGAAAAAGATAAAGATTTTGTACAGAAACAGATGTTTCCCAAAGATAAAACTTCACCTAAATACAATTGTACCATTTCCACTACATTTGAAGGTTAAGTGGAAACTGTTTTCAACATCCTTAGCAAGAACTACTCCTCCACGATTTTCCTCTCCGTGTATCTGAGTGTAATTCATATCATAACCTAATATCAATTGTAAATCATGCAATTTCCGACAGAACTATGATGAATACACATTCAAATAAAAGAAAAAAGTGGTGGAGCAATATAGTCCCTGGAATTTAACACTCTGTGGTCAGAAGGTCACATATGTTAAGTTTTTATTTATATCCCTATTAAAGCTCTGATCTGTGGGAAGCAGGATAGAAGCAATGTGACTCATTTTACAAATAAAGAATGTATTGTTGTTGTACTGTACATGTTTTGTTTCTGGGTACTTAATGATAACAGTGTATGAAACACAGGTGACTATAGTAAGGGGAAAAAAGATCTTCATCAGGAAACATAAATTTTGTTCCTACTACTTCTCTGGTAAGTGCTTCATTGAAAGTGTAACAGAATACCTATTTTATGAATGACTCATACAAATTAATATTCTTCATATTTTTTTCTGACTTCTATGTACCACTTGACATCAAATTGTACACAGACTGACCAGATATTTTGTCTGCAGTTATGCTGAACAACAAGCATAGAAAGAAGGTGAAACAAGGAAATTATGTACATTGTGTACTTCAAATCAAGATAGCGCATTATTCTGATCTAAAAATTATTCCAGGCCATCTGAAACCAATCTGGCAAGCTGTTATTCACCAAAGGAGCCTCTCCATGACGCTCAGCACAAACTACGCTGTGGCTTAGTACTTGTCCCAACTATTTTGACCTGTGATATTAGTATTTTGCTTCTGTACATCACATAAAAAAATGACATACCGACAGTTTTGTATCAGCAAGGTATTTATATACCCTCCATGAAATTTTCTTAAAGAAATAATCAAGCAAACATGTTCTTAATGATCCAGAGGTTAGGCAATAAAGACAAATAACAGTAGAAGATAAAAGAAGATGGATAGATGATATACTGTTGGTCATTTAAAACAAACAAACAAACAAACAAAAAAAAAGCTGAACTCTTTTTAATGAGTAGAAGACTTGTTTGGGAATTTTGGGGTTGGGTGTATTGAGGTGGGGTGGTTTGATGAAAGCGTTCTACCTCTGGCCTAGTATAGTAAAAAGGCCACTATTACATATACATACATATATCTACACAGACTGCTTTTAGCAAAAACTCTTTCCACTGTTTTGTTTTTTTTTTCTAGCTTAATCTATACTGGCAATGGATGCAGAGGAAGTGTTTTTTCTTATTGCAGTTTCATATCATAGTTGTAAATGTATTTGGCATGAGTTTGATAGGATAGTATTACCTTGGTTATGCCTTCTTCTTTCTGGCATAAATATATTCCCTTTGAGCATATTCCCTTTTAGTTGCAATAAAAAGTGTGAGTCTTATTGTTTGTTTGTTTTCTTTAGGAGAAGCAGCTGCAAAGCCATAATTATGTTCACTTCCTACATTGGCAACAAGCAAGCTTCACCACTTTGTGTATTTGAAATCACCTGTAAGGAGGGGCTGAACCACTTCCACTTAGAGGTTTGTAATTTTCCCAGTATCTAAAACATATTGCTATTAAAAAGGGCTTTTGTTTCATTTTTAATTATATTGAGAATAGCTAACAAATCTGTTTGGAATATATTAAATAATTAAACATGCAGTATGAGTAGAAAGATACAGCACTATAGTAATGTTATCGGTTCCATTATTTTCATCAATTGTGACTTGAAACACAGCTACCACAGTTGATGACTGTTTTCTGGAGATCAGGAGCCAGGTAATAACACTTCAGTCAACAAATGGTCTCTAAGAAAAAAAAGGTGGAAGAAGGAGAGGTGAGAAAAAAAAAGAAGGGTGGCAGAAACCCTGGAGAGACAGAAATGCTGCAAAAGCTGTGATACTCACTCTGATTGTACACCATGTACCTCCTTATACCTTCTGTTTTTCTTGTGCACGTAAAACTGTAGTTTGGAACATGGCCTACCTCTTGATAGGCCTAATAAAAGTTAGTCTCCTGCTCATTCCTTTATCAATATCCAATAAGCAAATGTCATTATTAAAACAAAACGGTGTCACCCTTTTGACCTAAGCATCTATCCAAAATTCAGGCTCTAAAACCTTGTTTCTCTCAAGAGGAGGAACTGATGATGGAGTGCAGAATTTCTTCAGTGCAATCTACAGCAAATTGTATGTTAAAGCCCAATTCTCTTGAACACAACAGGAATCAAGCAGCAGGACATAGCTTCCTTGCTCCCAGCTTCATGTCTCTTTTTGGCAAGTACTTTACGTAAAGCTCTCTTAGCTTGCGGTATAACTGCTTCTTTGGTCACATCTGGAGCTCCCCTGTTCCTCTCCTGTTTGCTCCCGTAGTGTGTCTGCCCTCTTCCTCACACATACTGACACCCAGCTGCAGTCAAAGCCCTTCCCCTACCTCTGCATTTAACTTCCAGCCCACCAAGAAATTGCTCCAACAGAATAATGAACAGCATTATACATTAATTGAATTTTTAGTGGTTGTTTCAATATTTTCAACTGTCTCTAAACACAGATGCATTTAACTGTTCCCTCATTCATCTTGAAGAGAAATTGGCTGCTACGTTTAGCAGCTGCACCAAACTTTCTTCCCATTCCTAACACAACCATAACAATAGCACCCCACCATTTCATTCTTTGCTGAACATTAGTATTTTGCCTTTTTATTTTCTGCTCTATAGAGAACAGTACATTTAGAATGCTCCTTTTATATTCATTTTCATAAGTGGAACAATCTTTCCAAAATGACAAGTTTTTTTCTTCTCATTTTTCTTTCTGTGTGAGATTAGCACACACAGAGAAACTGGAGGTATTTTCTGAGGAACTAGAAATGGCTTGGCAGGAAATAGATCATCTTTTACATTGATGACAAGGCATTGGATATCTTCACAATTTATCCACCTAATTATTTTTTAAAATTTGGCTGCAATTACACTGTCACCGTCTACGCTAACAGATTCACACACTAGATCATCACCATCATTGGTTTTCATGCTTGCATACTAAGCACCATGTCCCAACTCTGAGAGTTGCTCCAACTTTGTAGGTAGGCCTCATCCCTGCTTGCTTATGGAGTTTCTAAATTTAGAAACTCAGACAATAGCAAAGCAACAGTGTTTGGTTGAAGTCCATAATCCTGCAAATAGAAGTTAATCTTGTTTAAAATCCTTCTGCCCACATGTGGAAGCTGGCCAAAAATACTATTAATAAACATTCTTCAGTTTCATGGGGACTTTCACAAAGGTCAAAACAGAGCTGCATTATTTATGTTTTATGGGAAGATGTATTTAATGTTTATAAGTCCATTTGCATAATAACACTGACTTAAATGGACTGATAGATGTATCTTCTAATGTACATTGTAAGAACAATTGTCTACAGCATATGAAAAATTTAACATTTCCCTGTTGATTAGTCTTACTTCTCTGTTTCTTACTTAACAAGTTTTCAAAAGGGTACCCTCTATAAACCCGCAATAAAATGTGACTGTTTTTCTTAAACATGTTAATAACCCATGGATATCAGAAGGGTACTTTCTTTTCAAACTTTGGGAATGACATATGTGAAATGGCATCTTCAGTCTTCTGGCTTCTTGAATTGCTGATAGGTCTCTAGAGAGTGGATCTTTAGTCACTCTTAGACAAACCAGCAGCTTTTGGCAGCAACAGGTTTAAGAATTCTGTTACAAGAGGGAGTGTCCATACTAATGACATGGTGCTAATATGAAAATAACTGTTTTAAGAGCTCTGTTAAGGCTCTGAGCTCTGTGTGCTCTGTATGCCCATGAAAGTCTCATGAGCTGACAAGTCAGGAAGTTAATAAATGTTATGTCTATAGAGACACATCAAGGACCTAGAGAGAGCCTCACCAAGTGCTAAAAGCAGCAGATTCTAAAGCTTGACTGAAAAGATGCAGTTCTGCAGGCTGGGGCTGTAAATAAATAAATAAATAGGTAAAATAAATAAACAGGAGAGTGGACCAAGCAGAACACACAGCACACACCAACTCTGGCCCAGTAAATTACACTGCCTCCTGGGTGCTCATTAACTATAATAAAAGAGGAAACTGAAATCTAAATCTCCTATAAAGGCAAGGAAATACAAGACACGTTTATTTTGACCTCAGTAGTGTTGATGAGTTTAAAAAGTCAGCAAGCAGGCCTGCAGGACTGAAATTTATATTATAGTAAAATAAAGATTACAGATAAGGATCTTTAAATGCTGTACCTAAAATACGAAAGAATTTTAGTGGATTTAAATCCCTTTCTACTGTGATATACCATATAAGTGGCACTATCACAGAATGCCCAATACTACCAAATACAAAATGGAAATTACAGGGAAAAAAAGCACAATAGCAGGCATTAAGAAAAACTAAACTTAATATCAGTGCTTGATTATTATTCTTGAAAATGAAAAGAGCATAAAGCTTACAGAAAGTACGGTGAAAATATATACAGTAAGACAAAAAAGATGTTTCTATCAGAACTGAAAACCAGACAACTAGCTTGGTCAGAAGATGTATAATCTCTGCTGTCATAACACAAAACTAATGGTGACAAGCAATCTATACCAGAAAAGAGAAACACTGAAATGCATGCTGTAAATATATGTCAAGAAGGATATAAACGAATCCCAATTTCATAAAGAGGACCAAATCTCTGCAAAACAGTCCAAATTGTTTCTGTGCTAGAAGTGACCCTTTCTACATCTGCTAGCAGATCTGACAGCTCCAGTTGCCAGGATAATATATCTAGCATAAGGAAGGATTTTCAGAATCATAGTAATAATCTCTTCACAACTATCAACACCCACAGAATTCACTTTTTGACATCCACACAGATATACCTAAAGGAAATCTGATTTACTTGAAAGCAAATTGGTAATATTTCTCATTGTGACTGATTCCATGCTAAAACACGCTAAGACAAATAAAGGGAGTATCCTTAAATATTCAAAACTAAAGAAATGTGAAGATTCTTCTGTAATTTGACAAGTCTTGGCCAGAAGCCCACAATTTAGTTTCTAAGAAAGCAAACACAAACATAACATTGTCTGCATACCATTCCTAAGACCTGAAGCTAAAAGTTCTGAGATGTCTAAGTCAGAACATGGTTTAATTCTGTGTATAAATACAAATTTTTGGTTTCTGCACAGCTTTCATGATAGGAATTATTAGTGACATGATGACTTGGCTTTTTTCACAAACGTACAGCACGTCTTCTTACATATATTGCTATACATGCATTGCCATAACAATGTTATTGCTCTCATAGTCTTAAAGCATATTTTGAGACTTCAAATTAATCTTAAAATGTGTGGTATATTTACAGTACGTCTGTCACTCCCAAGAAGTCTCAGCTCCAATAGCTCATTACTTGCATACAAAAAAAAAATGTTACTTATATCTCTCATACAAGCAGTCCGTAAAACCACTCATCACAATAAGGATTTGCCTCCATTTTCTGAATTTGTATCAGGGCTTTAGCCTTCCTTACCTGATCCCTGGCTGCTCAAACAACCTTTCTGTAATCTTCCCACACTACCTGTCTTCACTGTGGTTTGTACTGTATATGGAAATGTATCTCCAGATGCACACAAAGCCAGCTTATTTTCATTAAGACTCCTCTTTAAGATCATGCTTTGTGTCTTGTGCTTCCTAGTAAACATACAATAGGAAGAAGTAGAGAATTTTCCTCGGTTCCTCAATGTAAAGGTTCAAGTGTCTGAGTACTCCAAAAACAAGAAGAAAAACAACAAATCATGGGTACCACAGTATCTGAAAGAATCAGAACTAATCTTCGCTAAATAAACCCTCCTTAGGGACTAATCCATTAGACAGATAACATTGATTATGTTCTGGCAGACTAAGCTAGGAGAGTCTACCAGCAGGTTGCTAACACAGTGGAGATACACTGCTACCCATTTTGGAAGTCTTAGCAGGAAGACAGATTTATTTTCATCATTCTGCTTAGACTAGACTTGACATGAGGGAAGAGAAGAAAGGGGACTGAGGCTAACTGATTAGCAAGGTAGTCTTGCATAATTCTAGTGTGAGCTATTCCTCTCTCTGTACCAGAGGCAGTTTCTGAACAAAGACAAGTCATTTTATTACAATGGAATATAACCAATACCAGGGGTCTTGACAATGAACAGTCTGAAACTATTAAACGGACATTTTCAGGTACATTAAGAGTTTAAACGGATACTCTGTGACCTTAAGAGAACTAAGAAGATCCCAAACAAGCTCTACATTTTACAAATGATTAAATAAGAAAAAGCCTGCCAAGAAGCTTCAATATCATAAAGTAAGAAACAAATTAATGCCTCTAAAAGAAATTGATACATTTAAACTATTATGATGTAGACCTTTAAACTGCTTAATATGAGGTTAGTTTATTTCAAATTAAATTAATATACAGTTCTAGGCTATGCATGACCTACCCATACCATGAACTCTTCAAGTTCTATCAAGATCTATCATGATTTCTGAATCTGTAAAGAATAATTTCAAATCATGGATCTTAAATGCTATTTTCAGGGACAAAACCTATGTAGTTTGGATGATCACCAAGCTGGTTTTGTACAGGTGAAAATCTAAGTGCTTTACAGCTACCATCATCCTGTTAGACTATAGTTTATTGAAAATAATGGCACAGAAAAGACAGGAGGAAAAACAGCACCTTAGAGCCCTGAAATAACTTAAGCTTATATATAAAGACTAGGAAAGGCTTGACAGTCGTGCACTTCTTCAGGCTATTATAAACTGACAACAGAGTTAGCAGTGGAGATACTGATGAAGACAGGGTAATTTTTTTTCTTATAGGGAAATCCTAAGTTCTCCCAAGGGAACTTAAAGTTCTTTAGTGTCTCGTGTGATGCTCTACCCATGAAGCCATACATTTCCTTGTAACATGTATGTACATGCAAAGAGTTCTGCTATTGAAAGATGCGTAGCTGTGGGCAAAAAGCAAAGCTATGAGTATTCTTTTTCAACTAAATGTACAAAGTAAAATTTAATAAAATATGTGAACTCTTTCACTACTTCCATGGAAACAAGCATGTGGTATTCACCTCAAAGAACCCAGAACAACCTTCGTGGTGTAGTATACAACAGAAATCCTTACAAATCCTTTACCATTTCATATGCCTGTGTTTGCATAGCATGCTCCCGTGTTAGTCTTAAAAAGTAAAGCTCATACCAGAACTATACAGAGACTGAGTTTCTTAAAAAAAAAATTCGGATCTTATGTATTCAGAGATTCTTTAAATGAAACAGAATTCTGAATCTTTCCACTGTTTTTGGGGGAGGTTCACCTAGCTGAAGATTGAGAGCCAGAAAACAGCATGGAAATTATTAAACTGGAACAAAATTGCACTACTCTGCCTTTCACAATAATTATAATTGAGGTGGTGTAAGAGTAACTGGCATTAGGGCTTCTATAAATTATACTATTTCGAGGGAATGAGTCACAAAATATCAAGGATTCTTTGTGCAGAAAAATCTCTTTATACAAGAACACAGAATATGAAATGCACAGATGCAGTCCAGAAATACTAAGATGTGAGGCCAAATTCAAACCTAACCTAAGAAACATCACTAGGATAAAATGAAATGAAAATGAATTTTGTCACAGTAATCCACAATGGAAAAAGGCAGTTCTGATTTGCACAACGTATTTCTCTGAAACAAAAAAGCTCCCTGCAGCAACAGGAAAGACAGATGCAGGTACCTTTTTCTTCCCCAATGGATCCTTCGGTAAAGATGACGATTTATATTCTGTCTGCTTTCCAGAAACAAATATAAATTCAACAAGGATGGACAAGATGAAGGTAGCATACACATATAGCAAGGTAACTTTGAGCTCATCTTGGTTTTGGATCCTCAATGACTACATTACCTGAACATATATGATAACAAGATATAAAGAGAATAGACAGCCGTCATAAAGCTAAAGTGAGAGATGTATCTGATAAAACAGAGATGGACGTGGGTCACTGGTTGGTATCACACAAGAAAGCATTCACACCAGCGGTTCAGTTGAATTGACAGGAAATACCTGAATTTTGGGAACTTTGTCAGCAATAGCCTCTTAGACTGTTGGAATATACAATTATTCTTTCAACAGTATTCAAGAAGAAAATAAGTAAAGCTCAAAGAGGAAAATATAACCTGAAGAGATCTATTAAGAATATCCTATATTAGAAAGTTAAAACAGTGACCACTGAGCAGAATCTGGACAACTTCAAATACTCAAGGAAGTAGGTCTTCTCCGCTCTGGAGAGACCCCACCTGCAGTACTGCATCCAGTTCTGGAGCCCCCAACAGAAGGACATGGACCAGTTGGAGACGGTCCAAAGGAGGGCCACAAAGATAAGAGGGTTGAAGCACCTCTCCTATTGGGACAGGCTGAGAAAGTTGGGGCTGTTCAGCCTGGAGAAGAGAAGGCTCCAGGGAGACCTTACAGCAGTCTTCCAGTACCTAAAGGAGGCTTGTAAGAAAGATGGGGAGAAACTCTTTAGCAGGACCTGTTGTGATAGGATGAGTGGTAATGGTTTTTAAAATAGAAGGAAGCAGATTCGGACTGGATATAAGGAAAAAAGTTTTACAGTAAGGGCGATGTGACACTGGAACAGGTTGCCCAGAGAGGTGGTAGACACCCCATCCCTGGAAACATTCAAGACCAGGTTGGATGAGGCTCTGAGCAATCTGATCTGGTTGGAGATGTCCCTGCTCCTTGCAGGGGGGTTGGAGTAGATGACCTTTAAAGGTCCCTTCCATCCCAAACCACTCTATGATTCTAAGTACTAATGAGGTGCACAGAACTAGGAAATTGCTGTTAGGAGTAAAATGTAGATACAATTACTTCTGATCAACCTTGAAATACGATACAGACATCAAAGAATGTAAAATTCGGATTTTAAAATCTAAAATTGAGATGCAGATGTTCAGATAATTTAAAGTGCTTCCATTTAGAAAATAAAAGAGTACAAACTTGCACAGTGGGTACTTGAGAGTGATTTACAGATCACACACGTTCACAGTGAGCTGCTCTCATCAATATGTTTGCAAAGCAGACAGTAGAAGAGAGACTACAGAACCTAAGATTTTAGATCTAAGTTTAAAAATATGTTTATTATGATTCAAAGCTAATGTTATTCATTACTCAGCCAACATATTAGTGCAGACAATATTCTCTCACTTCCTCTGGGTCTTCTTTAATCTTATCTGGATTTATTTTCTGTGTGTTTGTGAGTAATCAAAAGTTATAGGCTTGATATCTCTTGAGTTAAAAACGTCCCTAGTGTTCCTGCTGTTTCTTTTGTATATATTCATTTTTTTAGTGAGTCTCTAAAACAAGGATTAAAAAAAAAATCAAATAAGATTATTTTAGTCAGAAAGAATCAGTTATTTGTTTTCTGATGTGTTAAGTAAACATTCCTGTTAAGACAGTGATTGATCCAAGTTGGAGTTAACAAGGGTAGCTGAAAATTTTGTTAGACATTCCTTCAGCCAATGTGCACATTCAGGACTATGGTAATGAAGCAGAAGTTGAAAGCACTTAAATCATCTTTCCTTTCAATAAGTAAAATTATTCAACAAAAGCTTCATTTGAATTATATACCAAAAGAAACCTAGCTATACTCACAATACATTAATAAATAGAACTGTTGAGGCATTTTCTGACTAAGCTGAAAATGACAATTTGTCAAAGTTGAAATATTTCCAAAAAATGTCACTGATTCATCAGTGCACTGGCAGAGTACCCACAAGGGTCTGGCTGGTTCATGACTAGGACCCAGGTTCCTACAGCTCTGGCCAGCAACGCTATATGACGTTTTCTAAGAGCCAGGGGACTGAAAGTCCTCAGAGCCCTGTGCCACAAGAGTGCTGCCTACAGGAAAGTGCCAAAACCTTGAACTGGAGCTAAGCTGAAGCTCTCAGAGGCACTAGACTCAATATTGTGGAACCAGAAGCCTGGAGAGAAGGACATGTCAGCCCCAAGAGCAACACAGCTCCTGTACCTGAAGCAATGCAGAGCATGGCCCCAAGAACCTCAGCTGAATTCACTGCTGTCAGAGCTTTCAGACTTCAAGTGCTAACGCTGGAAGCCTTGGCTTTCTGAGCATGCTTGCAACAAGGCACAGACACAGAAATTCACTGGCAAGTTTCTTTATGACAGGCATAACTTTTTTTGAGTTACGTTTAAAAACGTAAGTCATGTCTGTGAATACATCGTGACTCTGTAGCATAGTCTAAGCGTATTTGAACTAGATTTAAACTACCTGGCTCGGGAATTGCCAGACATATAGCTATGGTACCACTAGGTAACCATTCAGTTAACTACCATCTTCCTGCATGCAATTTGGTCTGCTGCATAACCATGAAGTACTAACACTGATTTGACCAGCTAACTGATGAGAAAACCAGAAACCGCTTTGTCTTGAACAGATTTCTATCTCTTGCTAGTTAACTCAGGATGGCTAAATCAAGAATGCACTACACTTCCCAGTGAAGGCAAAACCTTGATGTATAAAGGTAAGGCTATTTTTTTCTTGCCAGAATAAAAATACACATGGAAAAAGCATGGAATTTATAGACAGGTGTGAGAGGAAATGAATGGTAGCTGCACTATTCAGTGCAGAGAAAATATATATGATGTGTCAACACATGGCAAAGTGTGAAGAATGTATGCCTGCATGTATAAAAGAATATATGTAGCCCCAGTACTAAGCAATTTGCAGTTTAAGGAGTGGCTATCTTAGAATCTGTTGAATCCATAAGGAAATCTCTGGTTGCTGTAAGGTTTGGTTAAATTTAAACATCAAATTAATCTGTAAAGGTGCTCCTGCTCTATTTATTGTAAAGAAAAGGGTTGACAGTCTTATGATTATGCACTGTGGGACCAATGCTAATACCATAAATACTTTCTGGTTTCCTAGTAGACCAATTTACAGGTCTTGCTTAGGACTTGAACTTAGTCTTTGTCACTGAGACAAGAGACAAATCATATATTTGAATCATTATAACAATATAAAACTTAACATCTCATTCAGACTGAAAAGTTGGGAGCGCTATAATACTATCTGGGATTTACATTTATTTTATTATTTTAGGCAGGCAAGGTTTGAGGGTTGGTTCTGTTTCATTGAGTTGTTTTGTTTGGTTTTCCCCTTTATTATTTCCTGGGACCCTAAAAGACTGACTGCTTGACAGAGACTCTTGGTTCTGGGCATTTGCTTTCCCTCATTATGTCTGAAGAGGAGAAAAATACCTCCTTTGTTCCCCTTATCGCTTCACTAACTTATCCAAATATTCATTTCTCTTTTAAGAAGGAAAAGACAACTGAAATCATGCAGAAACTATGCCTTATATATTAAGAAAAACATTATCATTCAGGCAAAGTGCTAAACACTCAGATAATAAAACAGAATAATTCTATTTCTAGGGTTTTCCATTTCATGTTTTTTTTTCATTTTCAGTTTAACTTGAGCAATTTAAGACAGACTTTGTGTGATATAAAAGAAAAATTTTCTGCAACAAACTTTGGGATTATATTACAAATAATTTGTCTGCATTCAATTATGACATTTTTATACAGCATCATTAGCAAAAAAATAAAATAAATGGTGACACCTCAGATGGTGTGAACTGGCAGACTCTTCTGACTCTAGTGGAGTTCTGCCAATTTCCATGTTGGCTGAGAGTTTGGATCTT
The DNA here is from genome assembly GCA_009806455.1 of Tetrax tetrax. Lineage (NCBI taxonomy): Eukaryota > Metazoa > Chordata > Aves > Otidiformes > Otididae > Tetrax > Tetrax tetrax. The sequence goes on from WHYT01012872.1 coordinate 73,807, forward strand.
AAACATATATCATAAAATTAGAAAGAAATAAATTGCAAATTCTCTCTCCCTAAACAATGCAGCCTCAAAGAAAATAAAAGTTTTTTATCCAAGTAATTTTTAAAGCATGTGATAAAGTATATTTACTTATCAGTAACTGCACCTGTGATACATTACTGGCAAGCTATCGATGTCAGAGGTGAAGAATTTGCATTGTAATGTATGCAATGGGCTTTCCAGTTTGAGAAAGATTTTTTTTAAAACTTTAGTATTTGATTATTTTTTACTTTCTTGTTGTCTATAATGAAGTGAAAACTCTACAGTCCCGTGAAACACACATAGTTGTTTTCTTTTCTCATGTACATCCATATGGTACAACAAGCTTAGATCCAAAACATTTTCTTATGAGGGTAAATGGCTGATCATTATTTTGAGCATATGGTAAGATTTTTTTATTGTTCTTTTATTTATAAATACTTTATTATCATTTATTAAATGATATAGACAGTATATCCAACCTAGTTCATACAATACAGCAAGCAGGCAGTCTATGTAGCCTGCTTCAGCAAACTGCACAGGTATAACAGTCATTAGAGTCGCTTGCAGCAGCTGCATCTGTGAATTGTCAAAAATACAGTGTATTATACAATTTTAATTCCTTATTAAATTTTATAACTGGCAATAAAATAATTTTTATTTCCAGTTCTAAAATATTTCAATATAAAGCAAACCCTGTATTCATCTTCCATGCAGGATGTGGACAAGAATTCTCCACCAGCTCCACTCTATACTGCTTCCCCCTTTCAGATCTCAGCACTTCTCACAAGACAGGACCTGGCTCAAGAATAACAAGTCTTGGTGTGGTATAGATCAAAGTAGCCAAGGGGTACCAAATGAACATGCCAAAGCCCATAGTACACTGCAAAAATAACAAATGAAAACCTCCCTCAAGTCACCTATTCATAAACCAGCAAGACCAAGTTGGTTTTAATTTAAAAAGTGGATCAGGACTTTCCTTCAAGGGTTCTGTAGTCGAATTGACGGAATTCCAAACAGCTTTGAGGCTTCATTTAAGGGCTCTGAAGTGATTCAGTATAAATCCTCAAATCAAGTGAAACTTGTTAAATGCAAGTGACAGAAGCATCATATCGTAAACCAGAACAATGACAATCAGAGTTACTGCACATCATTAACGGTTGGGCACCTGCTTTAGCAAAATAGACTCCTTCATTTCTGACAGTCAATGTATAGACTCTAGCCTGCCCCTTGGAGGTTGTCCATTCCTCTCAGCTGATGGTAAAAGGAACCTAGGACACAGGCTGGCCAGCTTAATTAGATGGCTCGCATTCGGTTGTGTGAATTCCCCCTTTATGTACAAAAATATATATATATATATATTTTTTTTTTAGAGATCAGAAGGAAGGCAAGAAAAATGGTTAATGGCAACAGCCTTGGAAAAGTGATTTTGATGCTGCAAGTAAAATTGTCAGCTCATCCAAATCAACATAGTTCTTAGTCTTTCACGGAGCTCTGCAGACCTGTGAAAGCTAAGAATCTGGATATATGCACAGCTAGGAAAAACTATGATTAACAGTAAATCTGGGAAAATAGCTATCTGGAAGAGGAAGTGTCTGTAGAGAAGACAGATCCACTTAAGGTAAATTCTAAATTGTTCGTCTTTAAGATAAATGAGTTCAACATTTCTAGCACTGAGGACCAGGCAGTGGTTTTGGCACTGTCCTTTCATCTCAATTTTCTAGACACGTTCAGTGTTCATGCTCAGTCACAAGAAAGGCATTTGGCTATTGGACTTTGTAGGCTGCCATTCTGCATCTACGCCTGAGCAAATAAGGCTGCAAAAGAAAATTTTCTTACGGGCTCAATCCCACCAAGAGCAAAGCATCCAGAACCAGAAAAATGATAATGCATCCGATACTTTCATTTTTGCAGACCTTGTGTAAGTACTGTACCTAACAGTGCAAAGCCACAAGTTCCTGTATGGGATGGCCCAAGCAAATTTCATCAGAGAAGGAAAAAATCTCAATAAGTAAAAACTATTAGTCAGGTACCATTAGCTGACACAAAGGACTTGCTCCCCTCTCCCAAATCCTCATCTACTCCCCACAGTGATGCAATGGTATAGAATCAAACTGTGCAATCTAGAAAGTTATTTTCCACCTCTAATTTCCATTTTTTTTTTTTTTTAGTTAAATTTCTGCCTTTTGGAATTATATTTCCATTCCTAATGAAAAACAATTTCTAGAGTTATATTACAGATAAGCAAGAAAAATGTTGGCAACCATGTTTAATTAGAAGGCAAAAAATGAGTTTGGTCTTTGAAATACTATTTAAAAACAAATAAAACAAAACCAGTTAATTTTTCCAAAGGCCCACAGCAATTGCAGGGTAGCTGCTGTCAAGAAGAGTCAGATAGGCTGTCAGAAAGCAAACGTACCTTCTGGCTGTGAAGACTGTTGGTCCCTAAGGAAGCCATGTTTCTGAAATTATTTAAATTTGAGAAAGAAATCCTTTTTAATTAATATTTTTTATCTTTCATTCGAACAGCAGTGTATCATCACAATATAACTGTGTAAGTCCTTAGCAGTAATAACTCATATTACTGAATCTCAGAAGAAAAAACCTCCAGGTATCAAGCCAAGTTTTATAGGGTGAACTTCTCAAGAGCTTAGTTCACTGGTTTGATATCTACAAGCCAGAGCTATTTAGGTTTACACTCAGTGTCTGACGTGTCGAAGATTTTATTGCATTCAGGAACTGGCAGAGCACATACTGAGAAAAATGTGTAAGAGGCAAGTGGAGAGTGTGTTGTCAGATTCTTAGTTCATTTAAGGTTATAAGAACAGTACTTAAACACCTCAGTCAAGTATGCAGAATTCTTAACTTTCAATTCAGGCTAGTATTAGGAATGGCCAAATCTAAAAGGTTTGAGAAAATAACGTTTTTTTTCTTTTTCAGTAAGGGTTTTTTTCCTCATCTTCATTTCTTGTTACAGTCCATTGCAGTTATTTACATATATTCTAAATATACACAATAAGGTTACTATTATATTTAGGTAATTACATTATTAGCATTAGAACTGGCACAGGAAAGGAGGCAAAATTGTTGTAAACTATTTTCTTAAATTATAAACAATTGCTATTATTACAAAAGTATTACCTAAGCATTTTGATTTTTGCAAATAGTTTTGCAGCATTCTGACAAGGACAAGTCCCTCCTTAAGTTCTGTAGGATATTTTTTCTTATAAGTGGGCCAAAATATACCAGATACATTGCCTCTTTTTTTTGTACAGAATTCCAGCAACATACAGCTCACATCTTGGCCAGATCCTGGAAACACAGAAGAGCATGAAAATGAAAAGTAATGAGGGTGGAGAGGAAGGAAACATTCCAAACTTGTCAAGCCTCAAGAAATGTTAAGTTTGGGTCCAGTTCAAGTTTTGGGTGAAGATTTAACTCAGTTTTTATTTTCTTCAAAATGCCTGAGCACCCTCAGGGAGTATTCTGTTCCTAGAGAGCTCTTAGAAAAGCATATTTTTTCACTGATAAAAGGATCAGGCAAATGGATAGTGATGCCAAAAGTTTGAAGTTAAACCAGTTACTGTGGCAAGTCTCACTCACATGTTTGTTCCTTAAAAAGGATTTTTTCCTTAAAAATTATTTTAAGAGATTATGCAGAACTTGTATAGTTAGTGATTCTTCTTATTTCCAAATGAGACAGAGACAGCTGTCTATTATACTACATGCAATGAAGCAAAAATTACTTCTTTATGCTTTAGTTTCAAAGTCTTGCACACTGCAGTTGTTCCTTTAAAGCGTATTTTCTAGAGACATTTACAGCTAGAAATGTGCTGCTGATCCAAAACATCAAGAAAAGGAACAGAGGAAAAGGGAGGATCTCTGAATAATTTAAAGCAGCCTCCTCATTCAAAAGTCATTTTCTTTCTAATCTCTCACACTTTGTAGCCAGAGACTTTATGCCAGGCTCTGGTAGAAAGTTAGGAAACAATACATCTGCAGCTTTAGAGCAGGATAAAAAGAAACAACAAAAAGGTACAGGAGATCCACTACAAGTTTTACTTTTACACAAGGTTTGTTTTCCAGATATTTGTCTGCATCCACAGGTGGAGTCCTCTGCTTGAGGATAGAATCTCCCCCCACCACCTGCCCTCTACCTACACAGGGCATGAGCAGGCATGCACATACATGTACATGAGTACACAGAATTTGCTCTGCTAGAACAGATGTCTTTGATTAACCATTGATATTTATGTTATTTTTGATAATGAGTTCTCCTGGAATAAAAACTGGAATTAAAAAAAAAAAATTCTGCATTATTAACAAAGACAATAATTAATAACCAATTGAGTCAGGCCAAAATTCCCCTATCAGAGTTTATGAAAATAGGCTTTACTCTAACAAACTCTAATCCTTCCTTTTTTCTTTTTACCTTAATCACTTTTGAAAAGACCAGACAGGCCTATTTCAGAGGATCTTTTAATGGATCCACTAATGGAATAGAGGCCATCTGTCTTGAAGGAATACTTTACAGAGATCCCTGGGAATAATCAAATAACCTGAAGAAGAAAATCTTCCCAGACATCATCTACCTGGAAGCTGAATGCAGAAAACTTACCTAGAATTAGCTGTGCACTAAATTATCAACGACTCCAACCCTTAAGGCCAGTCATAGCTTTTTGATCAACCACCTGTCTTTTCTGTACCTTGAAAAGTATTCTCAGACCTTTGCATGCTACCTACCATTTACTCCCCTACTTCACCCTTTACTTTCCTCTTCTTTCATGATATCTTTAAATGAAATGTATATGAACAGAAACAATATTAAAAACACAAATAATTTCTTTTGCTTTCAATTAGCACTTAGAACATAGCAACATCTCATCAATATTAAGCTTCTGAGAGACCACCAATAAACATTTCATGAACCACAGTGTGAGAGTCACTAACACCTTCAATAACTGTCAGGGAGTTCTGATCCAGTACAGAAGTGATCAGATAATTATTCCCTGTGGAACCTGTGACTTTATTCTCAAAACTCATGCAAAAGGTATCTAAGAATAGAGGATTGATTGACATGCCACACCTGTGCGGCCTCAACTGAAGCTTTCATTTAGTGCTTGCAAGTAACTTGGGTAAATGGCTAATTGTGAAGTTCTAAGCACACAAGTCACTTATGATTGTCATTGCTCATGACTACAACTAAGGCCACTTGCGCAGACGGGCATACATCAATGTGAATGTAAAACGGACAACTGGCTTTCAAGCTCATCCAAGTATCACTCATGCTGTACAGTTAGATCACAGGAAAGAAATCAAGAAGTTCAAAATATGAAGCAGATAGATAACTGCAGAAAGAAGAAGGGAAATATATTTAAATAGAAAGAAAATTATTTCACAGGTGTGTCTATTGTTGCTAAGCACATATCCTGATGCTAAGCACTGTAGTATAGAGAGGGGCCACAAGAGAAAAGTAAACTTGGCAACCTGACAAGCCTTCTTTTAAAAAGAAAGTAATTCTGATTGTATGATAAAATTACTATTCACTGGCAAAGTTATCTTCTCATAACATCCTACTGTTCTCATAGCCACCTGTTCCCTTAGGCACACATGTACCTTTTTAGCCTGAAGACTAATTAAAAACAAATCTCTACAAATCAATATAGAAAAGTGCATTACAGTCAGACTACATACTCTCCTGAAGTCACGGTTGACTCTAATCCAGCCAAGAATAAACTTGACCACTCTCCAACCACACTCTTCCAGAGGAACTTCCTTCATTCCCTGCCCAGCATGGCGACCCTCTAGATGACATGTCGAAGGGCAGGAAATAAACAACTGTATTCCCCAGTGTCAGGCTGACATGGGGCTCAGAGGCAAAGCCCTGTTGCAGTCATGCTTTTCTTCTTAGTTCAAAACCAGAGCAGAGCAAGACTGAATGTTCTGTGGGAGTTTTGCTAAACGTAAGCAGAAACAACCGTACGCACTTACAGGTCCCCATGTATTCTAGCCAAAACAGGCTACAGAAATATTAGAGAATGGCAGGCATCTTAAGCCATAACAACTCATTACAACAACAGCAGTAACATTAATTTGAACTGCAGTCATTCTGTGTGTTCTGTGTACAGAACATACCTAGAACTTAGTAACACCATTTGGATTTAGCTGAGTGTGCAGAAAGACTCATTTTCATCATTTCAGGGAAAATCCTTGCAATTGGTTTCCTAAGAAGCTGAAAGAAAATCTGTGATGTGGTATCTGAGAATATGAGAAAATATCTTAACTGATTGTGTATTATCATTATACCAGTCAATACATTAAAAATTTATCTTTTAAAGATTTTTTTTTCTTGCCATTACGTATTATAAACATGAAACATCTTTTTCTTCTCATCTTTACTGTAACTCCTATTAATTAGAGATTCCAAACAAAACTATTCAAGGTGGAGGGTGCATTTGCCTTTCCTTTGTCATTACGGTAAAAGATCTTTTTTTGTAGATAGTGTTCCATTTCCTATATTAAATTATTTGAATCTGTTTCCTCTGCTTAATTGTTGATGCAGTTTACCCATGCCTATGTAATTTTCTCATTGAAGTGTTTAACGTTAATGTGGGTGGTACTATATTTCCAAGCCAACTGGAATTATTAAATCAATCCTAGTTGTCTTTACTTTTCCTTCAATAGTCATGTGATAGGAAATAACATGCCGTATGAAGAGCTGAACTGTTCTCCTAATTATTACATCTGGTTTACTGTATCACACACATCTCACATGTTTTAACTGAAGGGCAGCAAAGATCTCCAGTTGATCATTGATACTTTTAAATTGGCACATAATGATAATATTGAGTTCTGAAGGGAACCCTTCCTAAACCTCAGCATATGTCTTTATGTCTAAATAATTAAGCTACATCTGGATAAAAAAAAATGTTCAGAACATCTCTCAGTGGACTGTGCAAGGAAACTCACTCAGCGGACAGAATACTTCATAAAAGATGACCTTGAAGATACTTTTTGGTCTAAAAAACCTACAAGTATTTGAAAAGGAAAACTATGAAATGCATAGCTTTATACTAGCAAAGAATTAAAGCAATAACAGGGAGACTTCATTCAAAGACTCTAGAGGAAAATATTGCATTTTAAGGCATTTCATATTTATTAGTTTTGCTAAGGTTACGCATGCAACCAAACATCTATGTTCTAGTAAGAGCATCAGAAGGTGTGACACAATGTAAGATTATCTCCTGTGTCTCTAAGAGATATTTAATTAATCTTGGAAGCGGCATATATTTTAATATTAGCTTTGGAGGTGGGCAAAAGAATAGTAACATACATCAACTTTACTACTTCTAGTCTTTGTAAATAATAGCAATAAAATCAATAGCTACTTCGAGGAGAAGCTTTCCTTTAAAGTGGGTAAGGAAGGCAAATGTTAACACTATTTTTCAAATTGTGAATTAATCTGAAGGAAAAAAAGTATATATATTTAGACATTTTCCTATGTCTTCTCTTTCTATTTTTTCAATAATTTTCAATATTTATTTTTTCAATTCACAAAATTCTATGTTTCTTTTCATCACAATTCAGGACATTTTAATGGCACAAATAATGAAAAATAATATTTCTTAAAAAGATATTTTCTGTCTATATTTCAACTATTACACCATTTCTGAAATTCACTGTCCTGAAATCACTATCACACCCTCACACATTTTAAGATGGAGAGAGTGACTATTTAGGTGAAATCTAGAAACAAACAGCAACAAGAATAACTGAACCATTTTTAATTTGTAACTCCCAATTTTATTTTAAAATAAAATTACTCCCTTTTGATTTAAGTTATTTTTTTTATCTGGCAAAATATAAAGACATAAGAGTAATCTAAGTGACCCAAAGCCACAAAAGATGTCCTTTGCAATCACCTGTGGGTTTTTTGTGCAAATTGGTATGAGAATCAATCTTCAGTGAGGTATCAAAATCTAAAAATTGCACTGTTCTAGGGTAGCACACTCAATGCAAAGTCAAAGAAATATATCATCAAGAATCAAGGGGAAAAAAAGAGGAAATTTTAACTCAATATATAACAGAAAACCATATATAGAACATAACAAGCTGCTTCCTTGAAGTTCTTAGTCGCTACAGTTAAATCTAATATAAAGCAGAAATTTATTATCAATTGTTGTCAGTAATTAGTAGCACAGTTTGGGAAGGAAAACTGATAGCAAGTGCAACAATACAGACATCAAATATTCTAAGCATCTTGCTATTGTCAGTTCTATCTAATATTTTATATTAACTTGATGGTACTGAATAACAAAAAAAAAACCTCTGAAAGGAGTTCTTTAAATAGCAAACTAGCAAACCTTTGCGTAGTGTAAACAGTTACATACATGCTATATCTGTACTTGGAGAATAGCTTTAATCTTGGAAAATGTTTTCTTTTATGGTAAATTTGACAAGAAGTTTAACATTACAGTTTTAACCACACTGTTACTTCAGGAAAAACAGAATCTGGGCTGCACATCATGAATGACTATCAAGGATGATGCAACACCACCAATAAAAAAAAAAATATATGATTATTTCATGTACAGAATCATAGAATCATAGAATGGCTAGAGTTGGAAGGGACCTTCAAAGGTCATCCCTGCAAGAAGCAGGGACATCCCTGACTAGATCAGGTTGCTCAGAGCCTCATCCAGCCTGGCCTTGAATGTTTCCAGGGATGGGTCATCCACCACCTCTCTGGGCAATCTGTTCCAGTGCTCTACAACTCTCATTGTAAAAAATTTTTTTCTAATATCTAATCTAAATCTACCTCCCTCTAATTTAAACCCATTACCCCTTGTCCTATCACAATCAGAGGGATAGATAGAATTATAAATTTCAGCTGAAGTTTTCAGATAACAAGTTACCTTTTAAGCTGCATGTGGCAGGGTGATGCTCTGATCCAAAGAGTAGTTATACCAGGGTGAAGCTCATTCATTGCTCCTGGATGTATGCCCATCCCTGTTGCACAAAACTCAGCTGTGCTGAGGGTAGTTGAGGACTACATTTCTGTTATTCTCTGAAAAACAAAAATAAACAACAACAACAAAAAAAGTTGATAAAATTTTAGTACGGAGGGGGGTTTTGTGGACACCTGAAATCAGAAACCCATCAAAAGACTAGAAATGCTTTCAAGAGGTTTCATATCATGTATGTACTTCCCAAAGCCATTCCAAACACTAGAATGGTGCATAATCAGGGCCACTGTTAGGAAAAGTAACTAAACCAGTTGTTACAGACTTACACGAGATAGCACGACAAGACATACTCTACTTCACAAGTTCTTAGGCTTTACAATCAATAACACAATAAAATGTAATAGCTCCTTCACTCTTAACCATGACACTTGACCAGACAACTCTATGTCCTATTAATGCAAAAGCATATAATTGGCTTTTCAGACTCCATCTGTTTTGACAAAATCTAGCTAAAGATTTTTGTAAATAGAAAAATAACTTGCAACTGTAAAGACATTCCCTGAATTTCAAGAGAGCTATATATCAAAAACTTAGCATTATTTTTTATCCATTTTCTATTTGTATTTAAATCAGTATGGTCTTGTATTTAAAAAATTAAGTCAAGCTTGACTCCTATCACAGCAGAAAAATCGTCTTATTAAGCAAATAAATATTCATTTCATGTTGCTGGATCCTGTTCTTCCCACAGAATTTGGTTAAATAACAATATTGGCTAGTCACAAATTTAAGAGCTTAAAAACTACAAATCTTTAAGAAGAAAACTCCCAGCTCTTGGAAAGATGCAAGATGAAAGGGAACTTTATTTATTTTATTTTTATTTCATTCTGAAAACTCACAACTACTAAAGAATTCAAAGTCTGTATTCAGAATAAATTAATTTCTGAATTTTATACATTGTTTGTAAAGGTTCCTTTTTATTAAGTCTCTATGTGATTCTTCCAGCCACTGGTAGAGTCCCTGAAAATACTCAAGGAACTTCCACTGGAAATGCTACCAAGACCTTCGAATGTTGGTTTGCTGAAATTACATAGTGAAGTATTTTCTCCAATAAATTTGTTCTCTCCACGTATCACTTTTCAGTGTGTAGATAATAAACAATGAGCAGTAAACTCTGTATTATTAATATTGTTATAAAGATCTCTTTGCAAGATATAGGAACGCAGTCTTTGGGAATCCATGGCCTCTAGGAATACAAAATGAACCACAAGAAGTGACATGCAAATAAAAAATCAACCCATCCAGAAAAACCGATCCACATGCAACTGACCAAATAACACCGATAGAAAGGAAATCTTCAGTCTTGTGCCCTCCCCTAGAAACACTATCTCTCTATCCTGTCAGACAGAAAAATGAGGTCAGAACATCCTGTGAAATCACTGTTCCTAGCCTCCATGGAGATAACCCTCTTCCCTCCCAAGATGGATTACTACTTGTAAACATTCTCACTCTTGGCAGATACATTACAGAACAACTAGTCAAGTTTAACTAAATTTAATCTTCACGTATTTTTGAGATTGGGATGCATCAGCGGGATGTCATCTCTGCCACTCAGTTAATGCATCAGCTGGCCACTAGCAGGAAGGCTCTAAGGGTTACTCAGAGAGGAAATGAGAGTAGTGAATTAGTTCCACTTCACAGTGGTGAAAATAACTGTGTGTGATGCAAGGCAAAAGAGTATGTGATCCAGGATCTGAAAGTCACAGAGTAAACATCCAGAAGGGACTTGTAGTTATCTATTTTCTATTACACCACTTTGAGTTGTATTATTATAACAGGCATTTCAATTTTATCTAGTAACTTTTATATTGAGCAGAATAATTTATGATTTGCTAGACAACATTTTGCCAAGAAAGCATCTGATCATGATTTGAACACATGAAGCATACAGAGATATCACCACACTTAGTAAGTTGTTTCATGGTACAGTAAGCGCCATTTAACATTTGTCTCACTTCAGCTTCCAGTTCATCATCCTCGCTACACCTTTATAATGTTCTACTTTCTTCTGCACAGTGAGTCACTTCTAAACGCTTTTTAAGAAAATAAATTATATGCATTAGGCTTTCTATAACTCTCACCGTAGGCATTTTCTTTGCTACTGGTATAATCTTGGTAGTTCTCTTCTGTATCATCTCCTGCCTTTATACAACTTTTAAATAAGTGATATTAAAACCACATACAGTGGTCTGCTAGTGCCATTTTACAGAGATTAAAACCTCTCTGTTTCCAGTTTGTACTTCGATGGGTGACACTAGCCTCTTTACCTCGATACTGATCTGGGGACTCAATCAGATGCTCATTCACAGTAATAATCTCCTCCACCAGAACCCCTGGTTTTCAGACTACCATTCTCCATTCTCTCACCTTGTTCCTAGCTATAAACAGCATCAGTTGAGATTAACGTACATTTTGTTTTAGAGGATTATACCATCAAATGATACAGACAACGCCAGATGATTGCCCTCTTGTTGTGCTTGTTTCCCGATTTGTCAGTCTTTTTGCCATCATGTATTTCATCAGCAGTTATAGCACTGAGATACAGACATGGCTTGTGATATTGTCAGTTATTCCACCACAGCCAGTATGCCCACATAATGTATATGAAAATTTATCTATATGCATATTAACATGCTTTTGCTAGTTACATCTTAATAAAGTCATATGAAATGAGTCATTAAGATTGGAAATAAAGTACTGGCAGTTGTGAACTCTACTTCTTTATCTTAATTACCAGGTGAGGAATACAACCACCTGTAGGTTTTGTGGTTTTTATGCACAATCACATTAATGAAATTGTTTAATTTGGGAGTCTACTAGGCCTTTCCTTCAGTATCTGGTAAACATTGCTCATTTTGACCGTGTAGTTGTTTCACATTTGCTTCTGAGCACATAATAATCACTTCCTTCTCTAAGTTCTGCTTTTATAAATAAAGCAGAAAAAGCAGTTTTGCTTGACTGAAACGAATTTTAATCAGTAAAGTTCTTTGGGCACGTATGAGAAGAATAGCAACATTTCTGTTCATGCTCTGAGTTTCTGATATATGCAGATTATTTGTTTGTTTAAACTGAATGCTTGAAAGAAAATACATGACTAATTAACTAATTGTTGTATAACAAAAATTTATTTGTGAAATTTCTTTCTGAAGTAGATAGGATAAACTTAAAAGAAAAATTAGGGGATGTCAAGGTCATTGGCATTTTTAAATTCTTGTCTTTCATTTAAATAAAGAGCAAATAATGAAGTACAGGAATTGACGCCATTTTGATTTATGCAAAATGTGTGTTTGTTAGTACAAGTATTATATATATAATAAAACAAACACAAATATATATAAAATATATATTATATATTTTTATATATGTGGGGTTTAACAAAAAAAAATTAATAAGAAATATATTGTTCAATGGCTAGAAATACTGCACAACACCCCCGCAATTTCACCAGATGTGTAAGTCAGTCTATGATGGTAGGCCAATCTACCACCCCTCCATTTTCCTACCTCTTGCCTTGTACAAGCTCCACTTCATGCGGCCATACCATCAGTGAAATCTGCTGAAAATGATTTCTCCTTCTTTTTGGAATAGTAATTTCTCTGACAGATCAGTGGATAGTGATCTAGCCTACTCAGCAGTAACGTGACCAGTACAGCAAATGCACGGGAGCAGCAGAATCATCTAGCTTGGAAAATGAGTGATCACCCCTTGGCAGTGCAGTCTCAGGTCAATAGGTAAGCTACAGCTTGCTGTGACACTGCATTTGTAAGGAAGTAAAAAATGATCTATTTTTTAAATGGAATAGCAAAGCTATCTCCTGCATAACAAAAATGCAGGTGAGTTTCAAGAAGAAAGATTAATTTTCTTTAAACTCCCTTGTGGAGTTCAAATGAAAGAGGCTATAAAAACCAATACGTTCCATTATGAAGAATTTCCTCCAAGCAATGCACTGTGTAAGATATGAAGAAAGATATACTCACTTTACAAACTAAACAGCATAATCCACCTTTGAACAACACTGTCCCTGTCGCCATGGACACCATTCTGCATAGTATCTTCCCACATGACAGCCAGCCTTAAGTACCTACAAGAATAAAACCAATACTGACTTCTAGCCTCAGTGCATTATTGAAACCATGCACTTTACCTTCATCTAAAACATCACTTTCAGCTGCCTGTGCTTTCTCTAAACCTTACAAAAAAAGCATAAACATCAAAACTCCGTTCTACCCATGAGTAGAAGAAAGAACAAAAATCTAGATGATTGCACCAAACAATCTTTTGTGCACCTCAGACATGCGGATAACATCTCTATTGTTGGGACTAAAATGAAGACTTCTTCACTGATCGGTATCAGAAATTAATAACTAGGGTCCAATCCCTTCCACCAAAATAGCTCATGGCTACTTGTACATCAACAGCCTCTAAAAAACAAAACAAAGCAAAGGCCATAATGCCAACCTAATAACACATCACAGTCTAATTAACTCGTTTCTTAAAAAAAAGAAGTAAGAAAAGAAAACCATGATACATAAGCAAGTACTCAGAGAACACATCTTCCCTGAAGAAAATGCCGGTCACAACACCTTCACCAATCCAAAGGTGACACATGATCTTTCTGCAGTAAAAGTAAAACTGTCCCCGACTGACCTAAAACACCTGGTTGTCACGAAACATACTCAAGTTTAGACAGAAAAACATGAAATATGCAAGAACTACATAAAGATCACACTTCAAAAACAATCTTCTCCAGACTCTACTAACCTCTAAAGAGTAACTTGCCAAATAGCATCAGAAATGGACGAGCAAACAGACTAGGGAACCAAAGTAGAGAATTAGTAAGCGTGTGTTGTGCAAACATAGGATCTTCGCAAGTCTGTGAAGTAGCCTATAAATGCTTAAGTAAAATGCAGAAATTTCAACACGGTGCATGATATATCTGAACCTTAGCTGCTCTAGCTTCTTTGAGCAAAACTCCATTTATTTTCATTTTTAATGCTAATGGTGGAAGGAATAGTTACCTTAGCAAACGGTGAACATACTGATGCCAGATTATGCAAGCTTATGCATTTCATATCTTGCTGTAAAATCCCTAGCTTGGAAATCCAGTATGAAACTGTCTCTAATGCAACCAAAACATTTCAAGCATAATCTTGTCATTGTCAATGACAGAACAACTTGTCTTGACAATTGATAAGTCACATTGTCAACGTGTACAAACTATATTTTGCTCAAGTTTACAGGGCTAATTTCATTAATTCTTTTTGTAAGCAGCCTATACAACATGTGTGGCGGAATATGACTCTAAAATGCCATGTATAGAGTAAGCCACACAAGGATCACAACACAAGTTCTGTCATTGCTAAGACAAGCTAAAATGGTAGAGAAGTATAAAATATCTGCTAATTTTTAACAGGCAACTTTATTAACTACAGTGGGTCGACATTACAAGAAATGAGTAATTAACCTGTGACATAACACAGTTGATTAACCATCTCTTAGATGCAATACCTCAATCATGACAAATCATTTTTGATGCAGAGAATTCAGTAAAACATTATTTTCTTCATTACAATGTTCACCTTTATCCAAAGAATGACCTACTGTCAACAGACTTTTCGCTTTTGGTGTTTTAGTTATGCTTTCATCAAATTTAGTTATGTTCCATCAAATATCTCACTCAGATGTTTTAAAGGACTACAGGAAAGCACTGCTAAAGAAAGGTGCAGAGGATAATGTAGTTAATTTCTGAAAGTTACTGAATGTGAAAGATATCATGAGGATCAGATAGCATGGAAAAAATACCCAGGAGACAATACTGCAATATAGATGACCAAAAAAAAAGTTATTGATAAATTCAAGCTAGATATTGACCATACAATTATTCTTTGGCTATGCAGATAAGACTGCAAAGAACACAATATTAGAATGCCTTACTGGCCTTGGTGACATGAAAAAGGAAAATAGTTAAGAATAAGTGCAGTGTGGCAATTTACAAAGGAGTTATAAATTTCAAAATTTATCACTGTAGTGAATGAAAAATAGAAAGGAGAAAACAAAGCTATCACAAAAATTTTAAGAAAGATTTGTACAGAATATACAACCAGTTAGTGCAAATATGGCACTGTAATACTTCCAGTATGCAGCTAAGTTCTTTAATGGCAGTAGCTGACATTTGCAAGTTTGTATGGTATGTAATGAGATCTGGTGTAAAGTCTGCCCAAACTGTCATTGGAAAAACAGAAAGAATTTTTCTTTGAATAACATCTTCAGATGTATACTGTCCAGCAGAGCATTGTTATTCATTAGTTACACTGAAAGTCCATCAGATGATGTATGTTCTATCAGATTTGATTACAGAGACTATATAGTTCAATTCAAATGTATCCTTTCATGATACTGTAAATGAATTATTTATTTGCAATTACTGTGCAGATATATAAATATTCAGGAATAACCTTCACGTAATACATGTGAATTGGAAAAATCTTATGGATATTCACAACTGTTAGTAACTTAATACTGTCAGGGAAAAAGAAGATATAGAAGACATTTCTTCAGCTTCTGTTTTGTCCCTAAGACACAACTTTTTCTCAATATTAAGAATCTATGGTTGTTTCAGACAGTTAATACAAAGATAGAATACTGATCATGTTATGATAGTAGTATACTGTTGTACAAAAACATGTATTTAAAGTTCTGTTATGACTCTGAGATGTCCTCCCTCTGTACAGAAACTATCTGAATCACTTTCACCTTTTCTGAAAATGACAAGTCTTGAAAAAAGAAATAACAACATTGTAATAAAACATAGCAAATACAGTAACAGGAAATGTTTGAGGTGTTCATTAGCAGAAAGTCACGTGGATTTTTCATACTCATTTTACCAGAAAAATCTAGTTACTGATGTCCAAATCATCAATGTACTGTGGTCTAGTCAATACAAAATGGGCATTAGGAGCCATCCTACACATGCAACTTCCTCAGAAGTCATAGCCTATAAAGACCCTAAATCCTTATTAAAAGCTAGAATGTGTAGGTTGCAACATACAGTTATATCAATGTGCCTACAACACTCTTGCATTGAAGTTATTCCCAGATGGCTCAAGACCCCTTGGGTACTTTCAAGCGAAAAGAGCTATCATCACTGTAAGTAAAATCCAATCACTGACGCAACTTGAATGACCATTCTTGTCCTAAGCTACATATAAACATGCGGACTGAAAGAAAACTCAAGTTACTTGCATCTAATTGCAGCATTTTATGGAAACTTTTATCATCTGGAATCCATATGGGTCATACCGTCTTAATAAACAACAACACATTTTATTTTGGTTTACTGAAAATTAACAGGGCATTTGGGAAAATAGTATTATTGTAAAAGCCTGTTTCATATTTGTTTGGCAATACTAGAGCTATCTAAGTTGAAAACAAGGGAACCATGGGTTGTTGCTTTTTTTTCTGTTGTTGATATTAGGAGAAAACAATGCAGCTGCTAACATTAATGACACCCTATATCCTCAACAAAGATGAAAGAGGTCAAAGTTGTAATGGGCTTAATGGTATGAAGCAGCCATACTGGATTGATTAGCTTAGTATCCAGACACAGTAAACCCATTTTTTTTTCAAGCAATATTCCATGCCATAGTCCAATAGGTCTGCAAAGTCTCAACGCTTTGCATAAGGCAGTTTTCTTAATACAGTCAGCCCTACAGCAAAATGCAATGAAGGGCTATTTCTGTTTGGCCTGCCAGACTTGGGAGGAAATGAGGAGAGGAGAGAGCAGATTAAATCATGCAGCATCTATCACAGTATCACACTGGCTACTCTGTCGTGAGAGTACTGGCAGCAACCTTATTATACTGTCCTGCTTTCAGAGGTTACAATTAAAACTCCATTATAAAAATGTCATCTTGGCAAAAATGTAGCAAACAAGCTTGTTCCAAAAGGGATTTATATTTTAATTAGAGAAAAATCAGTTCAGCTGTCTTTTTGGAGAGTCAGAGAGTTTGGCTAAGGAAGACAAACAAAAACAGATTTTTGGTGGTTTCTGTAGTTCTTTTGTTCTTCTTGAGGAATCAGTACCATGTCAAAGTAATAACCATAGTGTAATAAGATCCATACCAAGAAATGAGGATTTCGTTTGAAAACTGATCAACACTGTCTTTAAACATAGTTAACATTATTCCTCTGTAACCCTGTAATCCAGATCCCTGTGTTTAATTTTTTATATTTAACAACAACAACGATCAAAATCTATAATTCTGAAACTTAGATTTCTCATTTTCTTGGCCATTCTAGGATGCTCATAACCTCACTGTTCTCACTAGTGCTCTGGTCATCAGAGCACTGCAGATGCAAAAAGGCATGAAAGCTGTTATCCTTTCCTTTAAAATCACGTGACGCCTTAGGACTGGGTCATTACAGTACAGCTGATTTCACAATTGAGCAATTAACCTGAGGGTAATTAAAGAAAAAGTGATATTCAACATGTAGTGATCCAGAAGGACAATGCCAGGATTTTTGTTACACTGTACAATACTGAAAAGAACTTGATTCAGGTCTGTTGTTGTGAGATTTCCCCTTATCCTGCAAGAGAAATTCACATAGCTAATTGCATTGAAGTCAGTAGGTTTGATACTGAGAGTAAACACTATTTTGTGTGTTTCGGGTAACTGTTTCCTTGAATTCAGGACAAAAATAGCACATGAAAAATATAGGGAATGCAGTGTTCATTTTGATGCTAGTTTACCATGATTTATCTCATGTCTAGAGCAGGATTTGTGGGGTATGTCAGCCTACACTTCCATCTGTTTAGAGACCTTCTATTAAGAAGAATAGCATGAAGGCATCTGAGAAATATATTGGCATTCAACTGCCCACTTTCAACCCTTGTAAATAGGCTCCACTACTTCTTCAAATGGCTCAATGGTCAGAAAGGCACCTATTAAGGCGTCTACACAGTACCGTAACAAAACCAAAAGTTTTCAGTGGAAACATTTCAACAGCTACAAACTTCCACCACTCTTACTTTAAATACTTTTTAATGCCCTTCTGTACTACAGTGATTTAACAAAGAATTCTCTTTTTCAGGTAATTTAACATGCATGTCAGAAATAAATGCATCGAGAGTGATGAGAAAGGAAATTTTCCTCCCTCACAAAAGGAAGATGATCAAAGAACTTTTAATCAAGAAACAGAAGAACCCACCTTATTGGCATTAAAAACTAAAAAAAAATACAGGTTTTGAGAAGTCAAAGCAGCAGTGATCTTGGGCTCTCTGTTCTTTGCTCAGGATTTGAGAAAAAAAAAGATGGGAGGAGGGTGACATTCACTGCAATCCTCTATAGTAACATAGAGACAAGAGAAAAACAAAATGATAAAAAACCTTGAGTCCAGTACTTAGGAAAAACTTCACCTTACTTTATTTACAATATAGCTAAATATATTCATAGCAAAAGCTGACAAATTACAAGTAAAACTTTAAAACATGAATGTTCATTAAGAAGTTTTAAGCTGGAGGGGTTTTTTTAATCCTTTTGTCATTTGTGCAATATGTGATCAAAGGCATTTCCTTTTCCCATTCCTCAAATGTTAAGTAAATATGTGGGCTTAGAAAAAAAATTCATGTAATTTGTAGCAGGACAGAAAGTAGTACTTGTTACATCACGTAATTAAGGCTAAGGTATTAGAGGTGGGAACAAGGGGCACAGAGTCTGATTTTCTAAACAAAGACATGATGAATTTTTTTCAAAGACTAGAAAAAATTCCCCAAACCATTCCTCTCTATGCATCCATATGTGCCAGCTCCTCATCGCATTCATTAATTTTATTGGCCAGCATGTTCCCCATCTGTTTAATAATAAGCAGAGAGGAGCAAGTTAATCTGTTTGCTCTACTTTGGTGCTGTTCTTCCTCCAGCCCACCTGAACAGTGCCACCCAAACTGTCCTGATTTCAGGACCAACAGCCACTGGGCTTCTTTTTCTGGTTGCTCTTTGTGTTCAGGGCCCCAAGGCACTCACAGGCCCTAATGGCCCCAGCCACTCGCACCAGGCTTCCCCTCCACGAACCCTGCCCATGGATCTGGGCCCTCCTTTCAGCCCAGCCTGGGGCCTTCAGCTGCAGAGATGCCCCCTGCCACCCACAGGCAGGGGTACCACTTTGACTTTGGACCTGCCCCTTCACCATGGACCTGCCCCATGATTGTGGGGCTCTGCCTGACCCTGGTTACCTGGCTGAGGCCCAGCACTGACCCTGGCCTGCAGAATGGCTTCCGAGCTCGCCCTCAGACCCACCTCACCACCATGAACTCACCTGATGGACTTTGGGCTGCCCCTGGCCTGCCCTGCTCCGTCTGGCTGGGGCAGTGGGACTGGTCCTGGCTGCCAGGCGCTGCCCTACCACCCTGGGGAGCCCCACTGCTCCTGGCCCGTGTCCCTCAGGTGGCTCAGTAACACCCCAGCGCTGGGCAGGTGCCTGCCCGCTATGAGAGGACCAGCCTGACTTCTGCCCACAACCAACGCACCAGCCCAGCAGCAGTCGGCACAAGCAGAAGTCAGTATCAATTAGCATGATTATGAATCCTTCTGTCTATGTAAAAATGAGAGAAAGATCTACATTTGATTAGAATTTGAGGCTCCCTGATCAGAAAGAAAAAGTCAGGAAAAGCTGAGGAAAAACTGTCCTTGGAGCAGTATCAGCAGCCTCAGTGAACATAGCCCTGCTGTGTACCTCCTTAGGAGAGCTCTTCCATGGGAAGAGGAATGGGATTTACCTCAGCTGCAGTGTGGCCAGCTACCTACTGCACAGGTACTTCCCTCTGAACACAAAAGCAGAGGCAAGAAAAAAAGCTACTTGAAATAATGAGGCACCAGAGCTAGTCACAAGTCAGACACATCTGGCTATACTACACTCCTATTTTGTGGTAACTATTTCACTTTTGCATTGCAGAGTCCTCATGTGCACTAACTAGGCTCCCATTCTGCTTCTCCCACACCAAGGATGTACCTCCTATTTTGACTATCACATAATGTTTCAGGAAACCGGGACCACATGTGACACTGTAGGAGTGTCAGTGGAACAAGCCAAAATTCTGGGTTGACAGGGCATGCACTAGCAACAGGCTACTAAATCTACAAGTCACTGATGTCCAAATGACAGATCAGATCCGCAAGATCTGGAAAAAAGGGAAATAAAGGTGTCTCAGGGTAGTATTTAGTGAGTAACTCCATACTGCACATAACAGAAGATCCTAAGACTGTTCCCGTCACATTCAGTGCAAAACTTCAATTGTCAAAAACTTCCAACTGATGAAAATCCCACACATTGAGGGAAAAGTGACTATCCGCCTACAGTTACACTGAAGGAGTGATCAGGAAGATTGAAAGCAAACCAAATACAAGATTTTAAGATTAATTACTCTAAATATCATAAACAGCTGTAAGACCAAGGTGAGAGCAAAAACCCCAAGATACCACTAGGAAAACTCAATTGAGATTTTAGCAGAAGAAATTTCAGTCAAGCAAAAGGACTGGCCGCCAAGCTGCAGGTGACCCAGGATGGATCAAGGTTGGGTTACCAGATAGGAGCTTGTGCCACTAGTTGTGAACATCATGCTCAGTGAATTTGGATGTGTAACGTAAGAGAGAAACAGCAGGATAATTGGAAAGATAGAAGGGGTTTTACTTAATGAATGCAGGAGAACAGGCTGTACTTACATGACAGGGAGTAATCCAAAATCAGGCAAGAAGATTGAGCATGACTGAGGCAAGAGAGATCAGAAGGTAAGCCTGAATGCAATCTATGGCTGGAACAGGAACTACAAATGAATAAATAAATTAAAAACAGAGAAATCTCAAAACGAGCAGTAAGGTGGAAGAAAAACCACTGCAGAATTTTTTCACATTTGCCATCAACATAAAATATACAGACTAGTTACAGACAGAATATTAAAAAAAAAAAAAAAAAAAGGAATGCATTGTGTCAACTATAATTAAATGGCAATGGAGATAACAATAGGCAAAGGGATAGTAAATCTGAAAAATAGCAAAAAGAGAGATGATAAAATTTCTTTTTAATTAAAATGGATTCATAGTGTCACCAAGTAACTTGCTCTTTGAACTTTACCAGCCACGTAATAATAAACTGCAATAATATCGATAGATCTCTACTGTGCTTCAAGCCTTTACTCTTCCTGCTCATCATTACAAGTTGGGAGAGATCTTGAAACAGATCATTACAGCTGAAATATTTAGCCATGTTTTTCTTTAACTCTGCCTTTTTTCCCTTTAAAAAAAAAAAAAAAAATCCTTCCCCTAAATGTCAGAATGTCTATAACGTGCGTGTTTTCTCCTTGCTGTTGCATGGACCTGAATGTTTTCTCACTTTCAGCTTGTACAGATTTGTACTTAGCTCTTACTTTCTCCCTGAAGCAACATTAGAATTGTCTCCATTTCCCAGCCAGCCTGCTCCTGAATTCTCAGCACCTCCTTCTCAGGCAACAGCTCACACTGTGCCTTCTGCAACACTGGAGCATTAACCTATTTTTCCTCCTTGGCAAAAGAAACACTGGAGTTCTCTGGAGAACGCTGATTCAGAAATTTGCTCTGCAAATGACTTCCTGAGGTTCCTAATTAAGTATGTTAGAGAAGTCACTGAAATCATGGATCTGTAAGTCCCAGAGAAAACCAGGCCACTCATCTTTCAGTCCACAGGAGAACTCCTCTTATAAAGCCCCAAATAAGCAGCCCAGAGGAAAAGGCAGTTCTTTGAGTTACTACAGAGATATATAGTTTAGTTTGTTTCACACAGCTGAATAAGACATGAGAATTCAACTGAGTTAGGACTGGCAATTTTCATAGTTCTCTATGAGTATTTTAGAAGCTATCACAGACAGACATTAGGAATGATAGTACACACTCTGCATCAAAAGACCAACAGAAGGATAAAAGTGTCTCATTTTGCAAGAAGGAGGAACGTTAACCATTTTTTCTTCAATAAAATGAGTTCCTGTCACTTTAGGGAAGCAAGAAGGTATATGAATAGTTAAAGATTCAAGAGTGGCAACAAACTGGTACCAGAAGTTATAACAAATAAGACAACAATTTTAAAATAAGCAAGTTATAATACAGCCAGTCCTGTCAGAGAAACACTGCAATAGCAGTTAATCTATTGAAAGTCTCCTTTCCTTGAAACTAATGAAAATGGCAAAACTGGGCAGTTTCACACAAGATTTACTGTGAAAAGCATCTGTGGTGGGTGAATGCTAAAGTTACTGCTCAAGATCTCTTTTCCCCATTATCACCAACAAAACCACAGGATATCCTCATGCCTGCTAACATAGCACCTTTTATAGCCTTGCAGCTTTCTCAGTTTTTCTCTGTAGGCAGAGCAGGCTTTTACACTCCCAGACACATTAGTAGGGATCCTGTTTCACTTTACAAGAACCTGGTAGGCCAAAGACAAAGCTCCAAAACTGCTCTTGGATGAACTGCACCTCTTAGCTGCTGCTAATGCGTTCTGAACCTCTGATTAATCTTCTTTGAGCAAAACTGCAGTCAGCACCTGTCCCTCAAGGGCAACAAACTCTGTTAACGCACTCTTTCAAGAGACCTATTATCAGCATGAAATCTCAAATAGCAGACCCTCTCCCTGAGTAGCTCACATTACTTTGGGCCTTTCAGGCTGTAAGGGTGTGGTTTGATGATCAATTTAAATTGATCTAATTGTGGACCACTGCCAGACAGATAATCCTATGACTGTGCCTATCAGGCTACGCAATGAGTTCGTAGAACTGAGCATCTCTTGTTTGCTGGGATAGTTTTTAGTTGGATCATTTCCCAGTCCCAGGCATGGCCACAAACAGAATGGCACTAGAGGAGAGGCAGAAATGTACAGCGAGTGATAAAGCCAGTACATGCAGTCCAGATCTGCTTGAACTTTCCATCAAACAGCACCCTACACTGGACATCTGGGTGGATTATTAATATGAGATGGAACAAAACACATTATAAACAGTAAAATCTGTGCATCTTCATCCCCAAAGGATCCTTAATGATTTCATAGCAGCTTTCAGCAAAACGGTAGTATTATGAGCTGACAATGCAGAACTGGCTTTCATTAAATGCTTCTTAGGTCAGTATTCAAAATGTTTTAAGAATCTCTCTTCCATGACAGAACTGAGTATACAATCACGCTACAAATCACAATGAATGGTATTCAAAAGATCAGCTGTTCAGAATCTGTTTTGTACATTTCTTTATTCGTTTGGGCATGCCCTCTTCCTTTTGCTTCATACTGACTTTTTTCTTATTTTACCATGAAACAAAGTCAACAGTAAAAAAGCTTCAGTCTATTTGCTACTTGGGATCTAGTCAGACAAAGATAATGTGGAAGTTTTGGGATTTGCTCTTCCCTAAACTCTTATTTAAGTTTATAAGAAATCTTCACATTGTCTATT
Organism: Tetrax tetrax; assembly: GCA_009806455.1. Lineage (NCBI taxonomy): Eukaryota > Metazoa > Chordata > Aves > Otidiformes > Otididae > Tetrax > Tetrax tetrax. The sequence continues at coordinate 97,302 of WHYT01012872.1, forward strand.
TTTAAAGGAATTTATAAATTATAGAATACAGATATATCTGCTTTATTCAGTAACTGGATCCCAGTTATGCACCTGGTAATTATGTAAAAGTAAAGACAATCCATATTTTATATTATTTATTTAGAATATTATCATAATTTTTCCCCCTAATGCAGCCAAAGGTATGATGCTTCCAGAAGTCTTTGCATATGGAGTTAACACATTGCCTGACGAGTCATCAAACAGAAACACGTAATAAAGCTCCAAGTGTTTAGTTAAATTTAATTTACAGCTAAGAGAAACAGTGTTTATTGGAACAAAAAAGGTCATTAGTGTCTTACTAGGAAGCAATTAAAATAGCAGATCAAAGCCATTCATCAAATCACAAAACAGATGCTAAGCTTTACTGTAAGAGATTTAGAAGCAATGGTGTATGTAACAGTAAAAGTCCACAAACTATGTTGCACCTTCTGTGACCATGGAGAAGTTACTGAAAAACAACATTTATCGCATACTAGATTTAACTGTGATTCTCCAGCTGCAAATGTGCTCATCTTATTTATCTGGAAACTCAAAGTGATGCCAATGAAAGAACTGAGATTCAGTTTCTGTGTTTCTAACACTAAAATTATTCTAACCAAAGAAAATATTTATCATGCTTTTGGCAAACTATTCCAACCTTAACACTGAGTTCTGATTCAACAACATAACAGAAAATTCTACTATCACTAGAAGAAAAGAAACAAATTAAGAAAAAACATACATGGTTTCAGCAGTTTGAGTACAAACCTGTACTTTACATTCTCTCTTCAGCAATGGACTAAAATGAAACACTCTTAGCCTCCTAAATTTTGGGTACTCCAGATATGGTTTAGTCCTCTCTACAAATTTTAAATAAGTAGGGAAAAATAGTTGCAAACAAAAAGGGAAGGTGAGGTTGATACTAGAATTCTGTTTCTGCTAGAGCCTCTCTGTTTTGTACGGGAGTTGCAATCCATCATTGAAAATCCGTGCTAATTAATAGATATTCTGATGTCGTGGATGTGGGGAATCTATCTAAAAAAAAACCAAAACTTAAAATCTCTGCTTAGAGTAACATAGACACTCCGTGTATATATCTATATCAGACTACAAACACTGTTTTTTATATATGTCTCAACCATTGTATTCTTGCCACCAAATTTGTCCAGAAATCACAGTGTCTACCCAAATTGAACTGAGTCAGCAATAGCATGAAGAACCAGAACTGGAACCAGAACTGAGTTGCAGTTAAATAGCCTCTACTCAACATGACACAAGTAGAGCTGCCGGGAATCCTGCAGTTGTCTTTGTTCAGGGGCAATTGCCAGCCCAAATACCCTGATTCAGCTCAGGTTCTGCTAAGGTCCAGTTAAAAAGCCTTTTTGAATAAGTTTCTGAATGGCTCTGTAGGTATCATGCCAAACCAGTGACAGGCATGCCAGAAGGAGCCTTGATTCATATGAAGCCTCTTAGGATTTGTTTTCTAGCATTAGTACTCTCTGGAATCTGTCATTATTCAGTGTATCCTAGACCCCACTAGCCTGAACAAGAGAGCTGATTGCCTGAAAGGAGAAAGACACCCCAGAGAATCAGTATTTACACCGGAGGAAAAGATTTTCTCTTAGTCACTGGAGTGATCAGCACACAGTCCAAAGCAAGTTACTTGATTGCCTCTGCATTTATTATACAAAGTATAAATATTACTACTGGTCATAAAGTTATGTGATAGTAACTGTCATTTCTACCCTTAGGGCAGCTCCTCTGTACCAACAGCCAGCTCAAGTCCCTCAGAGTGAAGATTCCCTGCTGGTTTTAACAAATTTTTAAAAATGAATTGGGATTTTGTTGAAGAGTGCCCTTAAGCACATCAACTGGGGATTGTCATTAACAAATATCAAAGGGAAACTCCATATGCTCCACAAGCAGCTTTTAACCAAGCACAGGATTACTTACTGTCTAAGAGAAAAGAGTAGAAGCTACCAAATTCCTAACATCACTACTATTCCATCTCAATTTTCTCTGAGCAATCCTCATCTATATTCTAACCCTTCAGGAACGAGATTAACCAACAGGGCTGCACACACAATACACTTCAGTGTAACAGAAGGACACCTGACCCAGTATCAGATATCTGTGGGAATTAGCTTGGGCATCAAAAGCAGTCTAAACATGACAGTGTAAGTTCCATATAAGCTAATGTATTCTGTTTCTTAGAAAAATCAATTAGACTATGCTGAACTGAGTGCTGTCACAGACAGACCACTTCTGCTATCCAGCCTGGCTTGTTTAAAATTAACTTGGCTATTTCTATACTAAATTGTGCTGTGTAGCAAGATTAACAGTATAGTTCAACTGTTATCAATGTAATGAGAGATTTAACTTTTACGTCACAGGTTCTCAGTAACCTAATTAAAAATAGTCACCCTTTTTTTTAAATTTAATTTTGTAACATTAGGAATTAATTTTGGTCTGCATTAATGTAATCCATAGGCAGCAGATATGCTTACTAGTGTATCTTCTTACCTGTGGCAGGACGAAATGATGCAACAGAAGAAGAAATACCTCACAGTAGGCTAACTCAGGTAATGATCCACTGGAAGGAAAGTCAGTGGTGAAGGGAGATGCTAGGGAAAAATTCAGCTGTGTAACTTCTTTGTATGGAACTTAATTTTGACAATGTACCCCAACATCTCACCCCTAGAGAACTTATTTCCAAATACTTCTCAAGTTTTTTTTGTTCACCTCATATGCTTTCCATACAGGATTTGGCAGATTTTCATATGCATCTTGTAACCAGCAATGAATGGTAACAAAAGACAGGCTAAGAAGAACTAAGTTTGTGTTGTTCTTTTAGAAAGGTTACCAGATTTGCTTCTTAAGGATTTTGGTGTTTTCTGCATGCATCTGAAGCTTCTGAATTATTTTGTTGTATCTGTGGGAGCTCAGTCCTTTTGCTTATTGACTGTCATCTTGCATTTCAGCCCACTGATTGACAGAGCAACTAGAATGTACAAGCAGAAAATCAATAATGCAGGACCTCCAGACAGACCACTGCTTCTCTTAGAAGTAACTGGTTTACTGGTCGCAGTGCCAGTCGCTGATCAGAAAATGTAAAACTAGCCAGCCATGAACAAAAACAATGTAAAGAGAGATGCACTGTTTCTTTGCATGAAAGGTTTTTTATATTAGTTTCCCGTGTTTAAATTCTCTTATATTTTTCTCTAAAGGCGTACTGGGGAAAGGATGAATGGAAAAAAGGGGGGTTGGGGGGAAATAAGTCATTTTAAAAGCTCTGCAGATTTGAATGCACTTGTTTTTTCTATCATCAGTCTAACCTTCACCACTCCTTAAGCTTTAGGGATTCTATATGTAAATTTATTCTTTAACATAACATTTTACTTGCTCCTGAATGAGTGACACTTCTCTAGAATCCAAACTTACTATGTACAAGTTAGCATTTTACTGGTAATATATTCTGCCAGCCTTTATCTTCTAGCTTTATGGTACTCTAATTACAGTCCACAGGCTGTCAGTGGTTTTTCTGCCACAGCAGTTTAAGGTCAGCTTCAAGAGACATCTACCTATTAGGACCTCCTGCTGAGTTACTGGTTATTAAAGTAATGCAACTTTACTCTAGTATAGAAATAACACAGAACTAATATTATGAATAGCTTTCAAGGAAGGGAGAAGGCTTCCCTTGCTCAGATATACCTTCCTTAATATCTCTTCTCGGATTTGTATGTTCCTTACTTGCTCTTAATTAAAAAAAAATCTGTAGTGGTTTATTGTAAACAAAAAATCTTTTTTTTTTTTTTCATAAATATCAAAGCAAAATGGTAGATGTAAGAAACAGGTTTTTAGTTTTCTGAGAAAAATATGTCTTTCTACAGATTGATAGTAAGAAGACATCATTGCCAAGATTTCTCAATAGTTCTATTTTATCCTTTTATAAGTTAAAATAGGCAGTGACCTTGGTGTTAATAAAGTGTTCTGCTTATGGATATTTGATATGTAGAGTGAAGAACAAAGGGAACCAGGAACTAAGGACACTGTATTACTCAGAAAAAACAGCTCAAGGTTAGTACTACAGTAGCATCTCTGACTTCACTCTGTGAAAGTCCACAGAAGGTAAAAGCATAAAAACAGTATACAAAAAATCGAGTTTGGTGAATAAATTACTGGCAAATAAGTCTTTGGTGAGAACACCATTATTCAACAAACTTTACAACTGAGTTGTCTTGGAATTTTCTAATTAAATGCTGGGGGTTTCCCATCACGGAATATCAATTAATCAAAGCTGACAGTATACACAGTTGGTTTTAAGAAATTTACTACTATAAACATTTTTTGGACAAACTGCCCCATTTCAAAATTTTTACAGTGATAAGTTGAGGGTTTTTTTTTTTTTCAGTTCAGAAAAACTTTGTGTTTAAAAGTAAATATCTTTAAATTAAAAATTAATTATGTGTAAAAAATTTTAATATAAAAAAAGAAGACAGTTCCAAAGGAAAACAAAATATTCCAATTATATTAATCAAGGTTTTGGATTTGCATGTTGTTCGTCATTCAGTGTCTTGCCTAAAATAATGCCCCAGAATGAAAATAATTTTCTTTGCTTATCTCACTTCTAAAATCACCCAGGATTTTTACATTTACATGCTCTTGGGGCTTCTGTGTCAGCCACAAAGTATTAAAAAATTGTAATTTTTTATTAAAACTTTCTACTCATAATACTTACATAAAATTCCCATTCTATACACTTAACTCTATTTCAATCACATACTCTCTGTCAGACAATCAGTTTCACAGAGACACTGCAAAGGTCCCCATTCATGCTTAACATCTAATCTAACCCTCTGTTAGATTGTCTTAAATATTTGTATACTGATGTAAATTCACTCCTGGAGCCACAACTGTTGTGAGAAACAGCTGAATCTGGTCCTGTCTTTGTCACAACCTCTGGCAAACTGGCCTGTTCTTACCAGGGTAGAAGTTAGTTTTAGCCAAGTTCACCTCTAATAAAAGGAACCGTTTCTATAAATAGGTGCAACATCTTTGTGGCAGAATTCTTAATGGCTCTTGATTAAAAGCTATCTCAGCTATCTAAGCTTCTGAAAGCTGCACATACTGACTTCTCCTTCTACTAAAGGATGCACTTATTTTTTGTTCTGTGATGATGGACATACTTTATTTAGCGTCTTTGACTGCAGGAAGATGACACAAAAGTTCCACAAAAGGCAAAAACACAGGCTGTTTCCACCATAGTCACTGATTAGAACATGTCAATTCTTATAGCTAAAAGATTAAATTCTTCAGCACATTTGTATCAAATCATGGCATGTGTTGCTTTTACAAAACTCAAGTAGCAATACTAAATTACTTGTTGTAGTTAATTATACAGTCATTGAAACCACCGGTTTTGCTGCAGTATCACAGAGCTCAGCACAAATACATACACCCCAGAGACACGCACAGGTGTCTCCTAAAGACTGCAATATAGTTATGCTGCTTACAGTGAATACCATAATCTTTTTTCTTATCTTCTATTACTTTTTACTGTAGTGCCACGTACTGCAGCTGTACAGTGTGGTGTCACTGCTGGATTTATCCAACAGTCCATCAGAGTTAAGATGTAACTCTGGAGTCTTAAGGGTCTGAGGTGTCTTAGGAGGGAGTGAGAGCCCAAGTTATCTACTTTTTTTCATTTAAAAAGCCCACTGGATCACATTTTTAGAAGAGGAGGAGAAGGAGACAGAAATATAAATTTTTTTATTTTTACTAAAATATATGCTAGTCTTTCTTTGTGACAGCCTAATTCTTCAAAGAATTTAAACTTGTCTCCGTCAGGAAGGTTTAAAATGCAAATTTGGTTCAGCATTTAGCCAAAAGAACTATTTACATATTTGAGTATGAAAGCTGAAAAATTGAAGTTCAAACCACTTGAAAGAGTAACTCTTTTCAGAAGCCTTCTACTCATCCATATCTGACAAAATACAGTAATTTCAAAATACTGATCATCACATCTATAGGCCTTTATGAAAATTATGTACAGACTGCTCTATTGTTATACAACAATACATACTGTAACACTGACTAAGAGTTGAATGCTGTAAGTGAAAATTATCTTGATACTGAAATTCAAATGATAGCGTGGTTGAAACAACTTTTTAAATCTGTGAAATCAGATCTCTGACAACTGCCGAGTAGAGAATATTGCTTTAAATGCCACAAAATACACAATCAAGGAAAAATTAATCACCCTTAGAAGAAAAAGACTTACAGGGAAAGTAAAAGCACATATAAAAACAAATAATGAAAGCAAAAAAAAAAAGGAACACTCATAGCAATTAATAGAAATTAAGAGCCAGAAGTTTGCTAGACTGCTTGAGGCTAACATCAATGAGAAATCAATGGCCAACACAATTAAGGACAATAAGGATTTTTCAAAGTACATTAGCAACAAAATGCATTCTAACAGTAGTATTAGTGCAGTAATAGATTAATATACTAGAATGGTCATTAAAATCCAAGCAATGTGGAAAGGGTCAGAAACTAGTTTCATTCTGAAATGGGGACAATTCCAATACTAGTCGATACTGTCAAGAAAATCTACTACTATCCAAAAGTGATTTAAGGAAGTAATACTCGGTAGCTACCACACTAAGACTCTTTTTTAGATCAGCACAGACAGAAACATGTGATCCATGAGCCGGAGAAAAGTTTATTCTGTTGTTGGTAGCTCATAAAATTCAGCGAACTTCCCAGAGAAAATTATGAAAACTAATATTACACTTTTATCTTTAAAAGTTAAGTGGTATGACCTAAACAAGTGAGTGGATATGAACTCAGTCAGAGACACAAGTAATGCTAGAGCTGCCTGTGTGTCACTTAATAAAGATTTAGAAAAGTTCAATGGAAGATTCAGGATTTATTAGTTGATAGATCTCAAAATACAATTGTAAGTGGAGAATCCTCATTGTGTATGTACTCTGACTGAGTTCCTACAGAGACCAAAATCTTATGGCTTTATTATTTAGCATTTTTATCAGTTCCCTGTAGGAAAATACAGAATTCTTACCTACAAATTTGACATGAAAAGAGCATTTTGGCACAGATTAATAATGACGAGAATAGTTAATTGATACAGAGCAGATCACTGTAGTGAATGGGGCACAAAGTAATTATATTAATTTCAGCATGGTCAAACATAGACTAATAAATCTAGGAACTAATAATCATAGGATACCTCTGCCTGCTTCCATTGAGCAGAGGTATAACACAATCCACAACTGGAAGCTGAGAAGCAAATTCAAATTGAAAATAAAGTGCAGATTTCAACTGCCAGGTAAAAGAAAATAGGGCAGCAGCCTTCCACCAGCAGTGGTGGATTGTCCATTGCTAGAACTAGTCAAATCACAGCCAGACACTTTTCTCTAAGGCATATATTTTATTCACAATGAAAATGAATTTGTGGAACATTTATGCTGTGCTGTCAACTTACATATAATCCTCTTCCAAATGCAAGGTGCAGCCGTGAACAGAAACGCTCCTTGGTATTCCTGGGCATGAAGCCAATTCAATGGTCTTGATAGGATATAAATGGTGTGCAGCTCACAGCACTGGGCCAGCATTTCCACAGCTGGTTTTATTAATAGCCTTGCCACATTCATTAAACAAAGTCAGAGAACATGTCCAGCACAAGGAAAAGGGACAGAAGAACTAAATGTTAGCGAATATCACTCTGAAAGTTTGGTTTCAAACTGTTGCAGTTTTGTATATGGTACCGCTAGCCAAGAGCAAAATCTTGCTCTTGACTGAAATAAGGGTCCCAGATAGAATGTCTCTAAAGACAAAGGACAGGCAGTAGTTTAAACACAGCCACCAGAACACAAAGTGATGCAAGCACCATCAGTGTAGCAGAAGGACAGACAGATGTGAATAAGGATTGTTGCAGATTTAGGACCTATAGGCAAGAGGAACACGAATTTGAAAACACTTTACTACCCTAATGTTCACATGTTTTTTTCAAAGCAAATTTATTAGATGGTGATACCTCTTGCCATCTGAAATCTACATGACTTGTAAGCTATTCAGTAGAAAACTCCTAAATATCCAAATATACTAAAATCTGGATCATGACACATTCATTAGTGAGGACCAACAAATTAACAACCTTGTGCATGGTAGGACAGTAGTTGCCCTTTTCCCACTGTACAGCAGCAGTATTAGACTCTTTGTTCTGCAAGCAGCTTTGAAAAGTATATATTGACATCTACCCCACTGTAATGCTGAAGTGTACTATGAGGTACACAACTGGGAAGTTTATAAACTGACTGAGGAACACAAATTTCTGTTTGTTTCATGAGGAAGTAAATGTTATTCAGTAAATGTCAGCCTTCAGGGTCACTCTCTAGTGACACATTTTAGACCTGTTACTCCCAGCGCACTCTGAAGACAATCAGATAGTAGCTCATGGAATCAAAATATTCTACATTTTACCAGAGTCATCTGATAAGCTTCTTGATTCTAATTTTCTATTTTTCACATAATCACAAAGCATGCCTAATCCAAATTTCCTTCATTTTTAAAAGAGCCATCACTTCAGCCATTCACCATTCAAACTCTGTTTAACACCTTGACAACAAGCGGTGCCTATGGGTATCAGCCAACCAAAATTACAGCATGGGAATAGATAAACCACAAGTACAAAATACTCTGAATTCTTGTTACTGTAATTGTTGTTGCAATTGTTTTAACAGATGTTAAAAAAGAAAAACATTGTACAAGCTGGACAAGTAATAAAGGTATTCGATTTCATAGCCTTATTCATAAACCTTACATAGTGAGCAGAAGGAAGGGAACAGAGGATATAAAAAATGAGCAAAAAAAAAAAGTCTTAAATCCTCACTGAAAGAGAAAAGGCCAAAAAAGAACCATCCTGCTACAACTTCTTTGTACTTGCCACTAAACTTTCATCCCTCTTGAATTCTTGACCTCCTCAAAAAGTATGTCATTGCTAACACTAAATGTAATAGACTTTGGTCAACTGAAGAAAGGTGAGGTGGAAACAGACAGCAAAAGGCTTTTCCAAACATTCGCCTTTCTTAAACAAGCATGAATGACTGTTCAAAACTACTGCACTATCCTCACTGGCTATGGTAACAAAACATTTAATTCCCCACCGTTGTCTGACAACACATTTAAGACTTGTACAAGCAACGAATGTTAAAAAGGGAAGTTCTTTTCCAACAAAAGAAAAAGCTCAACCGTGAAGACCTTTGAAGGAAATCTGCACCCTCAGTGCTAGTATCTTTGATCTGTGATTGGTACCTCTAACAGAGGTACACTTGACACTTTAAATATTGATGAGGTATTTGCTGAGCTGCCATTAAAAGCCAAGGCTTCACTTTCTAGTGAAAGAAAAACATAAGCTTCAAAGACTCTGTAGGGGTCCTGATCTCAAGAGCCTTTAAAGAAGCTGAAAATATATCAAATCAAGGGAAAGGGGATCACTCCATCTTGGTTTGATATGCTATAACACCAGTTGTTATACACAATTGTTTGTAAGTATTATAAAGCGTGAAGCCTCTTTTGTAGTTACCATTCTCCTACCTAGGGTGCTGGAAAAGAAAATCAACCTCTTTTTATCGAGATAGTACAAATTAACAGATAGTACTTATATTATAAATAAGTTTGTATGGGCTTGTTCTTGGATTGTGTAACTAACTGACTTATGTTTAACTATTTCTGAGACACATTAAAAAAAAGTGCATCTAAATACTTCTGACACATTTAAGTCCAGCATCTAGAAAACTTTATGTCCAAAACAGTCAGTAGAAGGTGAAATTTCATGGTCATATGCATCAGCCTACTCTATGCAGATGAATTAGAAGTGAATGTCGGCAGCCAATAAAGCATTCCGTTGAGTTTTCTTGCATATTCCATTGTGATTTCATCCATATGTCCGTTCAAGCTTCATTATTATTACTGTAACTATCTGGAAAAGTATGCTGCATATGGAAATAAACATCAAGGATCATGAACAAAAGTTAAGCTACCAGCTTAACTCACCATCTTTTTGTTACATGAAAGCAGACAGTGACCTTAACAGGTAAAGAAAGCACACAGAGGAAGTATTGACTGTTGGTCTCAACTGTGCTACAGTCTGTAAGTCCACTGAAAGAAGCTGAGCACAAAACACTGCCCAGAAACTGACTGCAGCTGAGCTCACGTTGCTGGCCAGGGAAAGTCAAGGGGAAGTAGATGTTCTGTTGCTATTCAGCATTCTGATCAGGTGAGAAGCAACAAGGTGAATTTGTGGCTGTTCTCCCTATATGTGAGCTGAGCAAGCAAGAATTAGAAAAAGAAGTTAGCTGAGACAGAAGAAGGCTAATCCAGCTTATTTCTCCACATAGTAAGTGGAAATACTGGTGAACTGTAATTCTGCTCCATGAAAACATTGCAAGTTGCTCATTCAGTCATGTATGCTTTGCTTAAAGAAGTGAATAGAGAGTAAATCTCCTTTAATGTAAAAGATAGAGTTGCAATAAAAAAAAGCGTGTCTTTAATTTTTAAATTAGTTACAAAAAGGAAAAAATTAAGAAATAACATTTCAAAGACAGTTGAAAGTTTATGAAATGCTTCTTCAAGATTTGCAAAGTACATTTGACCGGGGGACAGTGCCAATCTCAACAGGGAGGAAAGGGCAGTAGAAAAATCACGTCGTTTCCCACAGCTTAATTTCACATATTGTTTTTTCTTTCTCAGATTAAAAAGGGATGGGGGAAGCAGAAATCAGAGCACTGACATCCGGTAAACTTAAAGACTCAACACTTCACTTTTTACTCTAACTTTAGGAAAAGACTGATGAAATAAATGCTGAAAATAAGGTGTATCTGAGCAATCACAGATGGTGTTCCACAGACTCTCATCCAGTACCCTGTATGCAAGCCCAGACATTATGTGTCCTCCTGCCAGCAGCAATTTGCCTAAGTGCTTATGCATAGCACTGTGCTTATATTGTAGTCACGATATAAAATAAAAGCACTTGCTTCAGAATTAGCATGTGCTAGAGGATAAAAGTAAGAAAATTAAGTCTTCTTTTTGACTTACGTTAAATTAGAAGTGAATCAAGGAAAAAAAAAGAGTACAATAATTTACTTGACAATGAAATGAAGATTAAAAATTAAAGTCCTACCAAAGAAGAGACAATAATATTATCTGCATTTGATATCACAGTGCTATGAGAAGCTACCTGAAAGAGCAGCCACTTTAGCTAATTTTCTCTGTAGAATAAGAGAAAAATATGGATGTAGTACAATTAGACCAATATATTATGAGTCTTTGTACATTCAGAAGTGAAACTTGTTATTCTGCTTTCATATCTATTTTATCTCTAAAAATCTTTTCTTTAAAGCAATTGCAATTTACACCATGAGTGAAAGCATTATTTGCATTTAGAAATGGAAACAACGGTATGTGTTATTTTACAGAGCAGTCAAGAAACACTGCATGTTTTCTTCCCAATGTAAACCAGCTGCATTTGACCCCAAGTCACGCCCTGAGGATGGTTACTAACACTAAAAGTTGCAATAGAGGCATCTTGGGGTTTTTGAAAACAAAACAATTAACTTTTCAGTTCCAATGGCACTAATGAAACAGAGAACCGCGGTGCCAGATCCTCATCAGAGAAGTGGGCAAAACTCATTTTTATGTGCTAATGTTATGAACTATTCTTATTCCAACAGAAGACCATGCATTTGGGTAAAGATTTGGAGTTTTTTAAAAAATTCTCCCCTCTACACTGGAAAACTAAGTTCATTAACTCTGCTTGGTGACATTTAAAAACTGGGTTCCACGAAATGGATATCAGCCATTAAGTGAATATTAGACAATATGTGCTCAGCAGTACACCAATCTAATAGCCGTCCCAGCTGAATCAGGATAATGCTTCCTTTTCACTGTGTTATCTCTTCAGTAATATTACATTATTATGGCCGGATCATCAAATGCTAGAAACTAGCAGAGCACTATTGATTTCAGGAGAGCTATACTAACTTGCACCAGTTGAGATTCTGGCTTTCTTAATATAAATGCATCATAAACTTAAAACCATAGCTAGAATTGTATGGACCAATTATGTGTAGGCAATATACAAAATACCAGAGCAACTATAAGAGGAACCATATAAAGAAATAAATGTGATGAAGCTTACACTGAAGAACAGACAAAGCAACTCATGAATCTGTTTTTAAATACAGGCGGCATAGTTGGAATGGCTGAATGTTGCTTCTGATGGCACAAAAAGATTATCTTCCAGTAAAAAGACTGATGCAATTCAAAGTCAAAACCTCCTGCAGCAACAATTACAAAGCAAGCAGCAAGCACACTTGAAATAGATGATTCAAACAATAAATACAACTAAAACTATCTGAATACCTTTCAAATACAGAGAATAAGCAGCAATTCTGTTGATACAGAACAATTTAACTATAGGCATTGAAAGGAAATGTTGCAAACTTTTTTTTTTTTTTTAAATAAAGGTGCACACAATGCAATTGCAGAAGATGTCTCCATTTCCATACTAATTTTGAGTTATTTGGAGGAACTCACACAGTTGCAATGCCATTTAGACCATATAGAGCACTTGAACTCTTACCAAAATAAACAATATTGTTCAGTTTCCTCTGTGCTGGATTCTAGTACCTTTACCCACGGTAAGTAGTACTCAATTTTGCAGATATTTCTCTGGTGCCCTAAACTGAGGATTTACATAGATCAACACACTAATGCACAAGTTCCTGACACTACTGCTGGGCCTTTAAAGTATGCATAAGCTGTGTGAGGTTGATGGACATATTTCCACAGACTTCTAAAATGATCGATTTCTCATGAAATATTACACGCTCATACTCATCACACACTTTGTTATACAATACTATTTGCTGGCTATACATGAGATTCATGTTTTGATATCACCATATGATTGCTCTTTTGAAAAAGTGCTATATACCACAAATACCAGTGATTATGGAAGTCATAAGTATAATTTTGCGTCTCCAATTTCATATCAGAAAAATCTGATTCATGTATTTCTGGGTCACAGGAGGATCCTTACGGGTGTTTGCTACTCCTCCAGTACAGGTAAAATAGGACATATTTTAGACAAGTGTTAACATAGCACATGCCTAGACTATTAGATGAGGCAAAAGGTGAAAAGATGGATCAAAACAGCAATGGCCAGCACAGCAGAGATATGGCCAGAACCTTTCAAGGTTTGCATTAAAAAAAAAAAAAAAAAAAAAAAAAAAATTATACTGGAAACATTAAACCGCTTCAGGTTTACCTAAACAAACACATATCAAATATATAAAAACATTTTAAAGTATCTTGTCAAAGAGAGGACAAAACTAGTATGTGGGGAATACTGTGTGGTTATATACCCCTATAAAGCGAGCTGTCTCATAGTACAGCATTAGAAACGTATTAAATATAGTTGATCATTATAGCTACTCAATGGAAATATTTCAAGCACCTTTCTTCTTTAGATATTTTTAGGTAACAGGTGCTTTTCCCTCTGCTAAGTGAAATATTTTTTTAACATATGTGCTTTTATTTGTATGTATAAAGCACCTATGAATGTAAGGACTTCATTAGTAAAACTGACTCTCTTTAGAGAGTCCGTGGTTTGACCTCAGCTGAAGCAGGAGTCACCCTTGGGCCAAAATCTGTTTGGGTCCTCTTTAAGTTGGCTAAAGTCCTTTTACTCCCTCCATAAGATTCAACATATAAGACTGTTACCAGGCCTACATCATTAAAAGATGTCAGGAAATTAAAAATTCAGAAGGTGTACATTAATTTCAGTGGTACATTAATTTCAATGGTACTGAAGAGCCTTTGGAGACATGGCCAAAGACAGCCAGAAGCTGATGAGTACACATGGTTTTAAAACCATGGCCAACGTCTGTCTCTCTACATGAGTACTGCTCATATAAAAAAGAAAACAAGTGTAGGCTGAGTAGTCAAGGATCTCATGATTAAAGATATATCCATAGAGAGCTTTCTTAACACAACAGAAAGACGACATTCATAGCAACAACTATGAAAAAAATTTTCATCATAAAAATATCCTAGTTCTAGTGCTTACTAGAATCCATTCAAAGTATAATGAAAAGGATGTGAAGGAATATTAATGTCCAATTTCAGCATAACACAGATCGTTTTTGAGGACTAATCACACAATGAAGTCCTGTATTAGACAAAGTATGCCAAAGTATGTCATCCTGCTCCATAAGAAACCACAGAACTTATCGAATTGGTTCAAATAGATCTATGCAACACAAGTATGCATGTAACTCATGCACAGTAAAAATCAGGAAAATTCATGATGGTATAAATAATGTGCTTATGCAAGCTTACTAAGAGCCATACTGCACTTATTTTCTATTGCAGGTGAGGAAAAATATATTATTTCTTTCTGCATCCAATCTAAAGAGAGACTGACTTTCTAGATTCCCCTGGAGGAAAACAAATATGAATAATTTGACATTATTTTTACAAACTCTGATTGAGAAGACACTAAATCAAAGTAGAAGAGACTAAATCAAAGTATTCAGAAGCTCTGCATACTGGTTTTCAAATATAGAGTAAATATTTTTCTACTATTATTGTATGGGGTGTGTGTCATGTGGTAGCTACTTTGTTTAAATTTTATTGCTTGATTGAAACACAATAATTATCCATTCCTCCAACTTATGTGATATTTATAGGGTCCAACAGTTCTGCAGATGAATTTTTTTACCTTTTTTATTAACTAAGAAGGCTAATAATTAAAAATTAAGTAGAAGGCAATGAAAGTCTTCATAGCTATCTAAATAATTAATTCATACTTCTAATATTTTTTTTTCTCTACTAAATTTTCCTTCATGGTACTACTGCTTTCTCTGTTATACAGAGACTTCCCTAGACATTTAAACAAAAGCTAGTATGACTTCTACTTTTCATTTGGTCATGATTGTACAAGTACTGGGGAGAGTCCTTTCCCTCTTGATCAAATTCTATAATACACTACAGGGGAAAAAAGGGGGAGAGAGGGTAATGTATCTTTCTGTATGTCCCATTTGAACTTCTACAGCAGAAGATGGCAAAGATGTAACTCTCTTTGGGACCTTGCTCAGAGTTATCTTCAAGATACAGCATGGTAATGTGTCACATGTGAAGGCTGGCTGACTACGATCAACAAATACTGCATTGAACTGTATCTACAATTTCAAATTCAGTAGCCTCCAGACATTAGAATCATAGAATAGTTTGGGTCGGAAGGGACCTTTAAAGGTCATTTAGTCCATCCCTCTGCAAGGAGCAGGGACATCTCCAACCAGAGCAGGTTGCTCAGAGCCCTGTCCAACCTGGCCTTGAATGTTTCCAGGGACAGGGTATCCACCACCTCTTTGGGCAACCTGTGCCAGTGTTACACCACCCTCATAGTAAAAAATTTTTTCCTAATGTCTAATCTGAATCTGACTCCCTCTATTTTAAAACCATTACCCCTCATTCTCTCACAACAGGCCCTGCTGAAGAGTTTCTCCCCATCTTTCCTGTAGGCCTCCTTTAGGTACTGGAAGATCACTATAGGTCTCCCCAGAGTCTTCTCTTCAACATTCAGGATCAAGGTCTTTACTACAACTGTACAGAAGAAATTAATATATGTGAGAAGATAGCAGGATGCAGAAAGGAAGGGGCATCTACCCTTTTTGCTAATAAATATGATGTCAGCAAAGCAAAATGCACTTCTGCATCCTCTCTCAAAGGAGTGATCAGAGACTTTCAGTAATAAACTTCTCATTTGGTGCTTAAAGGTTATTTTATGTATGACAAATAAATACCTCCTTCCCAGACTGTTATGAATCAAATCATGTGATATACAACCAAGGCTGGAGATGACAAAGACCTATTAGGTCATCTACAGTATGCTCCTTTGCCAATGCAAGATTGCTCCCCAGAGTCTTCTAGTCCCTTCTTCCATTTACTTTGAAGAGTCTCCAGCAATGGAGCTTTTGCCTCTCCTTCAGTAAGCTCTTCTGGTATCACAGAGATTCAAATTACAGGAAGGAATTCTTAGCTGCTATCCTAACATTTTTATAGATGCTAAACCCCATTACTTGTACTTCTACCACTTTTGCTACCATAGATCATGATTTTTTTATTGGCTCACATTCCATTTAAAAGACATTTTTTCCCCTTTGTATTAGAGCACTTCCTTTCTTTGTACCACATTGTTTTCCTCCCATACCTCTTTCTTGTCATAACTTGTTTTCCTTCTCCCCTCCCTAGGTTAATGTCATTTATTAAACTTTTTGTCCATAGTTCTGCTTTCATTAGAGTGATTTATATTGTTCTTCCACTCTGAGTGCTGCTTGCAACCATCACTAATTTAGCATCATCTGTAAATTTCATTAACAGTCTGTTTACCTTTCCTAGATCAATTCAACAATAATGATTTCAACTAGGAAATATTTTCTGTTACTGTAAATTTGTACCTAGATATTTTGATCAGTTGAGAAAGAGTATAAGTATGTGATTTCTATTTCCCACACAGTGCTTGCTTGCTAATTCTGTTCTGTTTACTAGATAGGTCAGCATAGCTGCCCCATTAAAAAATAGTCACAAGTAACCTGCATAAAATGCTTATTTTTATTTGTAAGCCTACATACCTCCGGTATCTTTATTTTGCATGTGTAAATAGGCAACTGCTTTTTGTTTAGTTTTTTGAGTTTTGTCTTGAATTAAGAAGCAGATAGTACCACAAACAGCCTGAATATTACCAGACAGGGAGGACATTTGTAAGCATCCATGAGTTTTCTGAAATAGTAGCTGGGTTTTGTGGAGTTTTTTGGTTCCCAAGCTAAGCTGCTGCAAATGACTTTTAAATTTAAGCATGATACTGTACCTTCTAACCTCAAAAGATGCTTCTCTTTCCAACCACAAAACAATGACCACATTGACCACTTTTCTGTAATTATTATAAAACCTTTTTCTCTTGTTAGTAAGAAAGAAGATAAGAAAAGTAACTTCACATTACGAGCTGGCTGGTTGCAGCACATCAGTTATATTTTGAGGTCTAAAGTCACTATATTCAGGAGAGGAGCACAGATATATGGCTACCTTAGTCACAATGTGTGGAAAGCAACTATCAAAGCAGCGAGTGACTTAGGTTAACGTTCAAAATTATCTCATAGTGTTCCTCTTTAACATAGCTGAACAAAATGTTATTATTTTGAGTCTGCACTAAAAGTTATAGGTTTTAGCAAAGCAAATAAGCAATTCTTATTTCCTGGGCATCAGTATTTCCAATAATTTCCTACCGATTACATTAAAAGAAGAAGAAAAGCAAGTGAAAGATAAGAGTCAACATCATATTGGATAAATCCAGTGACATCCAGGCAAGCCTGAGGAGTGTCAGCTTTCAATTCCAATGCAATGTAAGAAAGCTATTAATGAACTATTTAACAGTTTTATGTCCTCACACGTTGCCACAGAGCTTGCTCCAACGAGCTCCTACAGTAGCTTTATCAGTTTCCCCCCAACAAGGATGCATGGCCTGTGAGAACCATGTAAAAGACAGGGCCATCACATCATGCAGCTCTTTCGTTGGTTTATTCATGCTCTTACCCTAACACTGATCACACAAAGATCCTGCAAAGCTGGATGGTTTGCACTGCACCCGACTTTTGTGGTTCCATTACTGACTCCACGCCTCCTTTGCTAATGGACTATTTTTTTAAAAGACTGTCTATATTCAGTTTGGCTAGCTGCTAACATTCCTTTCCTGAAATCCTAGTAAGTCTCAAGGGTTTGTCTTGAATCCCTATCCTACAGGCTGAAAGTCCTGTAATCTAAATTAACGCTATTCCCACCTGTTCACCTTTCCCAGTTCCTGAACTGCTTTAAGCCTTATCCCTAGCCCACAGAACTCTTAATTGCTTTCCCCATTGTCACAGTCCCTTTCATCTTCACATCCCTTTCTCACTGCCTCCAGCCTCTATTTTAAGAAATTTCTCACCCAAAGATAGAGAAAAAGGGGAAATTAAAACAGATGCTCAAGCAACTGTTATTTATACTTCCTTTATCCCCACACAAACCATCATGTAGAACCTCTAAACTGAATATGAACATCAAACAGCTTGTTTCTGCTCAGAGATCCCTATCCCATGACATTTTAACAGGTTCTGCACAGTAGGACTCAACACTGCTGTTGGTGTTTCTGCTCAGCATGGAGGAGCATTCCTGTCCCATACACCATACATTCAAAATAGGTAGCAAAGAAAAAGTAGTAAATCATCCTCATTTTAAAGACAGGACACTAAAGCACTGAGTCAGCTAAGGGAAAAAAAAAATGCATTTTATGGCTGAAATATAACATTCCTTCCATGAAAAACGTCGCAAGGCAAACATGATTCTTTACTCTTGTTTGCTATTGTTCAATATCATCTTTTAGCTTAATTTCTGGTAAAGAATTCTGGATGTTGAAATGCAAAACTTAAAGCACTAAACTAAAGCACTGAGAGAACATGCACCAAAACAGCAACCAATAATTGACTTCAAGCACTTAATGAGATTTATTAGAAAATATCCTGAAAGAAATACAAAAGCATGCATACGCTTTATGAAGTGAGGCAAGTGACCCTAAAAGATAATTTTTTATTATTATTATAATCAATGAGGGTCTAGGATCCACAATATTTAAACATGTGGATCTTCAGCACTTTTCTTTATCCTTTTATCAGAAGATGTGTATGAAATAGAAACAGCTACCACAGAGATTAAAGATGACAAAACCTTAATGACATGAACCCTACACATTTAAGGAGTCCACATATCAGTCTCTTTTAGTGAAACTGGGCTGTTTTAGATTTGTCTATTTAGAAAATGATCTGTTGAAGGCAGGAACTGTCCTAACTATATGCATGCTCTCTGCCCAGCCCAGCAGAGTCCCAGACTTGTTTAGGCTCTCTAGTAGACACCGTGATCCAGGTAAGCACTAGCTGATGGCTTCACTGTGAGTTCAAGAGGATTACAACAAAGCTCGCTTGGGTTGTACTTCCTCCGGGATGTCTATTATCGCAATTACTTCTGTCTTTCAGCTTAATCTCTGCCCTCCACTTCCCCAGTTTTCATTCGGGACCTTTATTTTCTGTTGGCTTATTTTATGCTGTGCCTTTACCTTGTAGTTTCAACTTATTGTTTTAGATTAATTCATACTGTTTTATTTTAATATTGTACCACATGGAAGTCAAAATGGGGCATGAGGGCCTCTTAAGACCCAGAAAGGCAACTGGCTCCACTTGAAGAAACAAGCAGCCACAGTGAGGGAGGTGAACCCATGAGACTCATTTTTACCCAGAATTTTAAATGGGTGTTTGTTTTCCATTTTTGGAGAAAGAGAGAAAACTTCTAGGTGAGACAGTGAGGTAGCAGATGTGGTCCTGTTACCTTATAAAAAGTAGGAAAGGAAAGTGCTATTCTTTAACTTGTCCTAAGATACGAGGTCCATTATGAAATTCTACACCTCTCTCTCTGATACTTGCCATGGCTGGCATGGGCTAGCACCAGGTGTATCAATGTGCCCTCATCTTTCACAATGCCCATACCTTGATTAACATACAGGTCAGTTGAGTTTTGCAGTGTTCTAGTTTGGTTTTTTTCCTGTTTTCTTAAAGCAAGGAGCATTAATGCACAAACACAGATGTCTTTCAAATATACCTAAGAAAGAGTTTGTTATTATTTTGCTCAGGCATACTTAGTTCAATATTTTGAACACTGGCTGTTTATTCCTTCCCTTAAATAAATGCACTGCCTTGAAAAGAGCAGGACATGAAGTCAACTTGTTGAAATGTTTCTCATTTCCATGCAGCATATACAGTATGATAAGTAGTTAAAACTAAAAGTCATATTTGGTATTTGGTATGTCAACAACATCTCTTTCACTGCCAAATACTTCAAAGTCCATCTCAACAAGAAAATTTAAATGGGTTCCAAGATGTAAATATCTTGGCACAAGGTCAAACAAGGTGGCAAATATTTGTGTGTACTACCCAGTTCCGCCTGATTAAAAACAAACAGGTGTGGATATTTTTTTTTTGTCAATGCAATAGTAAAGGGCAAATGTGGAAATCCATCCTATACACAAATATTTCCAGGATTTTTTTAAAAAAATCAATGCTTCTTTAACCACTATACTAAGGCTACTTTTCTGTTAGTTCAATACCTACTGACCTGGTATCTTGTCCACCTCCAAGAATGAAGGCAGGCAAGGGTATATGCAGATTCTGGGAAAGTTCTATGCCCCATTAAAATAAAAACCAGTAACACCACCTTTGATAGCAGGTGAATATTGACAAGCTTTAAGGGAAACTCTTGTTTATACCAACATTACAATGTGAGGGACTGTATTATAACTAAAAAATCAGGCCATTTGTTTTTTTTTAAAAACATAGCAAAAATTCTGTATCTAAGATATCTATTGTACAAGTGGTGGCATCCAACAAAGGAAAGTGGTCAGCACCTGTTGTGTGATCTATGGTTCAAACAGTTATTCAGCAGACATAAAACAAAACCCCAGATTCTTGGTCCGCTGGTAAAACTTCAGTGCAATAAATACGATTCTTGCCTGAGGTAGAACAAACCTGAGCCCCATAATCTTTTGAAGCACAGCGGCCTCTCCATGATAAAAGCTTAATTTATAAACTGGTGAACAAAATATTAAGTGCTCTGATAGTGAAATAAGTGACCTAAGCCAGGTCAGCTTAGGTCAGTGTTTTTATCAAACACCTCCAGAAGAGTGCAAGAGTTGCAGAAGTGTTACTGTAATTCAATTCACAATAGGGACCTTTGCTTCAAATGAGGCTACACATGCACAGTAAGCTAACCATACCCGAGTTAACTCTTCTTAAATTAATTATTCGTACTCAAGATACAAAACATGGCAAACTTTATAAAATTGGTATTAAAAATAAATGTTACCATCAAAGGCTGCAGAATCAGATTAGATTATTCAATTATTAGAGGAACTAATGTACAAGAAAAAAAATTATTATTTTATGAGCTGCCAAGTTCTGCTATCTATAGCTGCTGTGTTTACTCCCTTTCAGTTAACTGACTCAGATGAGAATTATTAGAATGTTCAACATCAAAGTTTCATGCTAGATCAAACTCAAGTTGGAGTTAATATTCAGGTAGTAAATGGAGTCTGTTCTTCAATGACAACAGGCTGTCAGTAATGACCCGGTATCTAAACAGAATGCTAAACAAAAACTGAGACAGTCAAAGATGTCATCTTTATTTTAATCCTCACCAGCACTTTATTAGTAAAAATTATATGCTATATGTTATGCTAAGCCTTTCAATCCATATCAAAGCAAAGATGAAATAGCCGACTGATCAAGTTCTCTAACACTGTTTCAATGAAAGCCAAATCAAAGCTTAAGGGCAGCTTATGGAGCTATTTCCTAGTGCCTCTCAGATACTAACAGCCACATAAATGTCTGCTGAGACCCAAACTACCTGCTGGCATGCATCTCCTCCCTGCTCCTGGAAGGCAGCAGCTAATAACAGCCATTTGCGGTGGGTAGAATACCTGCCAGGAGTAAAGAGATGAGGCACACTGAAACAGCTATTTTTAACCCCTCCAAAAAGCAGCCCCAAAACTATCACTTTTCAGCTGAGACAAGAGGGCCCCCTCTCACCTTTAACGGAGGGAGGGGATGCCCAGGTTCAGATAGGCAGCAATGCCACAAGCAGCTGCCTCCTCCAGAGACCCGTGCCCGGAGAGTGGCATGGCGCAGGGTAGGCCAGCAAAGCTCATTGAGCTGTGTCCCCTAGCTCAGGCTTAACACAAAATTGTGTTTACTGATTACCAAAGGAAGAAGAGGAGTGTCCTCAACGTGAATGGTCTAATGGGGGCAATTACATTTTGTTTTCATGCAAGTTTAAACACAGCATAGGATCACATATATCAGGAAAAACAAATTACAAGAAGCTCTGATTTAGTGTAGCCAACTCATAAACTAGAATCAGACTATGCCTCCATAGCGGGCAACAGAACGAGATGCAGCTAAGCTAGGTGTGTCATGCTTAATCATTTAGCAAAAATTGGTGATGCATTTCTCAATAGAGACTGTGATAAATACTGACAAGGTGTGCAAGATACATGTATGTTATATAGTTTGATTTTTACATGAAAAAGAAACTGAGTTTCGTTTCATCATTCTGTTACGGTACAACCCGGACTCTAAACTGCTTCTGGATGATCAAAATACAGCATTGCTGCTACTGCAAAATGCTAAATACAAACCAGCAGTGCATTTTATAATTAAGTCCATTAATAGCTGACTTCCTTCCATTTACAGGAAGATGAACAAAATTGTCCTGATATTACCCTCACAGGAGAAAATTTTTTCTCTCTTTTCAGACAGTCTGTCTACAAATACCATCCTGCGGTAAGTCAAGTTGCAAGTACATTTGTCTGAAATTATGTAATGGCAGTTTCATTTAAAATAGTATAATTTTGCTTAGATTCACTGTTATTACTTCTAGTTAGAAGAGTCCTCCTCTGCAGAGGACAGAGAACTTTAATTTCAGTCAATACATGTGCACCATTTGAAATCAATATCTATAGAAGATACATGAAGCTTCTCTTGAAAAATGCCAGTAAATAGAACCAATTATCAAATTAAATTTTTTATATTAATGAAATAGGTATAGTTATTGTCAATATAAGCAATCCATTAAATTAATGACTGATTTGTCTAGTAGCTGGAAAGATTTGGTCTTTAGAGCAGGGGAAATTTACAAAAGCTGTAAAGTCAACAATATATACTGACTACAGAAATTCATTATTTTTAGGGAGACAGCTATTCCAAAAACTGAGCAGCCTCCCTACAAGCATCTCAGTTCACTTTATAAACATAAATTAATTAAGTTGAGCTTGAGAAGTTTATGATGTCTCTAAACTATGTTCTAAAATGGAAGATAAAATAATTAGCTACAAAAACCTAATGATCCCCAGTTTTGAAATGGCCAATGTACGGTGCTTGAATTTCTTGGGGGGTGGGTGGCATCCTCTAATTTTTGTTTTTCCTAGTGTTTTGCGACAAAAATGTTGGGCTGGTGATAATAGTGCTGGTGAGGGTAGCAGAGAGAGAACACAAACCAGGAGCTACAGCTGTTGTTATTCACCCTCTTCACAATACAGTCCTAAATCTACCAGTCAGTATAGAAGCCTCTCTACACTAGGACTTTCCTAATTTCTCTAGTTTAGTGGAGTTGCATTACAAATATTTTTACCAAAATCAAAGAGAGAGAAAGGAATGGGATTTTTCTTTTAGTTTCTACAAGTAATCAGCTGTCAAGCACTACTGATACTGCTTCACTAAATGCAACTGAGCAGCACTTAGCCAGCATTATGAAACGTGGTTCTCAAAAAAGACACTTCATATACGCTCATGGCTTTAAATAGTTTTAGGGCTCTCTTCACCAGAAAAGAGCTGCAATACTGCTTGCTGAGGAAGTCTTTAGAGTGACTGAAGCATGAAGACTGGGCTCTTGCATCGAAAATAGTTTTTCTGTACCAGCAATATTAGCTAAATATAAGTCGTCTGTGAGCATGAGGACAAAGGGTGGGTAAGACAAGCTCTCCTCTTCTGCACAGGGCTAAATCTGATTCATTCTGGGAAAGGAGCCAGGATTTCCAATTGTGCCGAGCTGTAGTAAGGACTCAGATTTGTGAGCTGCTGACCAAGCACAGCTGCCTCTGAGTCACCGAGCACCAAGAGTGCTTAGCACCCTGGAAAATCAAGGTCTGGCCTGGTTTTAACAAGCACAGAATACCTGCATTTTCTATTGGTTTTACTGGGAGCACCCTTAAGAAACCATGAAATAGTAAGTAAAAAAAAATGGGAAAGGATGTATCCTGTCCCTCCTCTGGAACACCCAAATATGCAGCACGCACTCACACTTCAGTCCTGGCCTCATTTTCACAGACACTAAGGAAATGCTTACAGCCTAAGTCTGCAACACCATATTAAATTTCCAAAGACTACAGATATTTCATATTGAATCCAGTATCAGTGACCACATTTGAAAGGTTGGGTCTTTTAAATTCACCACAACAATTATAACAGCATCCCATAATGAAAATTTTATTTTAATTTACTTTAAACAATTATCTCCAGAAGCCTCCTCTGCCAATCATACAAAGAACACTATGACTGATTGCTAGAAAGAGCCACAGGAAACACCTGGTTAATACCCTAAGTGACTGACTGACGCCAGTTTCAAAAGTAATAGTCTTGGCTTCACACCTGGATTTAAGGATTACCACAGGTGAATCAAGAAAAGAGTTGGAAATAAACATATTCATAAATAGAGAGAAAAAGACCTGAAAGCTAGCCACTACTTGATGACATCTTGGGATTTTGATTGAACAAAACAAGGCTCAGGTTGCAGGTAGTTACATACACAATGTGTTCCCCCTGATTTTACTAATTCCTTGCAAGGGCCTTATAAATACTATGTATTTTGTGATGTCCCACCTTTAGGAAAAACAACTTTTATCTCTCATGTAATTGACTAAACCTTAGTTCTCGAGTTTAAGCAGACTGTATGTTCCATTTTTTCCAGAAGATTCATATACATTGTGTTAGCTTTTGTCGTACTATGGATGTGATCTCTACAGATAATCACTTCTCAAATAAATATTTATTGCTATGATATGCAATTTAGTTGATTAGGTACCACACAGTATCAAGAAGCTATGACTTTAATAATAAATAAATAATAAATAATATTTTATTAATAAAAATAAATAAATTAAAATTAATTTTTTTTTCCCTCAGAAATCAACTAAATATAGAGACATTTTACTGTTATTATTAATGGTTCATTTTTTCCTGCAATAATAGCTTTATGTGTAAGAAGAGTCTGCCATCAACTTGAGTTCTGGCTACATGACCCTCATATGGAGGAACTGCATATTAGGATGGTTTATGAGAAATGCAAAACTTTGTTGATCAAAACATTTAAAAGGAATATTTGGAGATCCTGCTGCACTAGGACTGTCTGCCTTTATAGGTATAAAGCAGAAAAAAAAACAACTGATGAGGCCCATTCATTCAGCTCTTGTTTGCATGCAAGGGCAAAGAAAGACATGGCCAAAAAAAAAGTTACTCCTCAGAAGCACTCAAAATTCCAACACTGAAAGTGTATGACAAATGCCTTGAAAGGAAAATGGAAAATGGAATATGAGCTTCTTACTCCCTTACTGCGGAGGTAATTGAACAGATCATGTAAAAACAGGCACTATAATAACCATTATTAACCCTATATTTTAAAACCTGTGAAAAATAACACAACAGCCTTATTCTATTTATGTCAAAGACAAATGTTTGAGCTAGTTCATATTGTTTGACCCACTCTGACATGCATATACTGATACAAATCATAGCAAAAGCAGTATTAGGCATGTCTGTCTTACAGTTCTCTTCTCGCTGCTTATAACCCTCTTTGATGCAGCCAGAGTTTTGTCTTTATAAGAAGCATTACACAATTAGAATGGACCTGTTTTATAAAGAATTCAATCAGCAAGACAGCACTTTCCCACGAATTCCAAAGAGTATCATATTTTCTTTGTGAACCATAACTGCATAAATACTGAAAAAGCCGAAAGTATCATCAAGTGAAATATACGTTTGAAGCACAATGGTGTGCCTACGTATAAATTGTATACATGCACCAAATACAAGCTTTTACAAGAATTAAGGCTTGAAAAATTTCAGTTTATACATTTTTTAGCTATGTTGAAGACAATCTACTAAGTGTCACAGTGGTGCTCGTGATGGCCAGTACAAACAACATGTAGAGGATCATGAAACACTGAGGTCTGATAGCTGGTTTGGTTCTCAGCTTTGGCTCAACTCTGTGGGGCAATGCAGGGCTGTAAGAGCTATCTCAGATCCTACTCAACCATCATTCTGGCTGTATCAGTATCTCTGTCCCAGTCCTTCTCCAGATACTGAATTTTGTTTACATTCACTGGAGAAAGAGAATCAGCTTATAAGCCAAAGTTCTGTGATATTTGGCCAATGTGGTCCTGTGAATAAATAGGGTAGACCTGAAAGAAAAGCTTCAGAGAATAAATTTGTTCAGTGCTTCATGCACCAGCTTCTTACCATTACTGATGTCAGGTGCTTTACAATGCAACACCTATGGCAAATAATCTGTATGTGATCACTGACTGAGTTATGATGTATTAATAAACATACTAAAATGCATTCTGTTATCTCCTTCAACTGTTTTGGGTGTGATTTTTTGCCTAACAGTATTATTTTTATACCATTCATACCATGGGAGACCCACACGTGTTCAGTTTACTGCGACCTACCATGAACCATACAGCTGAGCCCCGGTAACTAACCGTTCGCATGCACTTTGAAAATGTAAAGTAATATGTACTGTCTTCTACTAATTCCCAGGTAGTTTCTGAAAAAAAAAAAAAAAAAAAAAAAGAGCTTACTGCAGACCGGCATGTTTTACCTTGCAGTTGTTAGGAGGACACACACAGTTCCTGCTGCTTAGCTGACACGTAGCAATTTCTGGAGGCGAGGTATCTTGGGATCGTTCACACGCTATCCCTTTTCTCTGTAAATGCACTTGTTTGCTAAAAGTTATCAGATCTCTACCTCAATAAATTTTACTCCAGGATTTAATTTGAAATAAATTGTCCTTTTTAAACAATGAATCACTTGTTAAGGGTAAGTTCCACAGGTTGTTTAGCTTTCAAGAATTGCTCCCCTCTGGAATCCAGAAAGTCTGCAGTGGAGAACCAAACACATACCTAATGAAGGCCTTCCCTTGAGAACAGAGCTGAAATAAGTCATTTCTACCTGCAGAAATACAAGTATCGAGATTCAGCTCTCTCAGTAGACACATCCCTTGGTACTAAGTTCACAAGTTGGCCTTTAATGTCTGTATTTATCTTCAGTACCTTGAGCGGCTCCTTTCCCAGAGGTTGACAGACTGCAGACTCACAAGGCAAAAATTGCCAGTGAAAACTTCAGCAACTTTTGCCAAACAATTCCCTCATCTACTGTATACTACTCCTGACTACCTCTTGCTGAATTGCTCTGTAGACAGAGCCTTCCAGCCAGCAGATTCCTTCCTCTTGCTTCGTTGCAATCAATGCTGTGTCTAAAGTATGTCGGTTACAGCTACATTGATTGCAGTGATAAAGATTCATCTCTTTAAACGAGTTTGCTAACGAGTCCAAGTAAGTTTTTAGAGCAATAAAAGCCATTTTTAATCACTATTTTTTTTTTCTACTCCCTGCACTCTTTATTTCTGTAAATGCCAAAAAAAAACCCCAGCACTTTACATAAGATCTCAAGCTCAAGAAGAGGAAGAGTGCAAGAAAGCTAATGTAAGAAGACTGTAGTATTACTTTTGCTAGTCACTCTACTTAATGCAATGTATGGCATAGCCTCAAGCCCAGATCCTGACAAAATTTAAATGCTAAATAGGAATAGCAATGCTATGTGAATAAATTGGTAACATAAATGTTGCAATTCAGTCAGTGTCCTTCTGAAGGCTGGATGAAGGTTTTTTTATGGGCAGCCCTATAATTAACATCTAGCTTCTGATTTGTTTTCTCCCTGGTTCATTGAACCATTGACTTTGAAACAGGGATTAATTTAATCTTAGAATCCCACTTTTAAAAAAAATCTTTACATTTTTGCCAGTCAGTTTTGAGTGCAATGCTGCTTCTATATAGATTCAGCTTCACTCCATGAAGAAAAGAGAAAACCAGTTAGAATAGGGGTGGGGGATTTTTCCCTTTATGAATGGTAAATTCTCAGTTGTTTACAGAGAAATTTCGGAGCTCTCCTCTCAGTATTTCGATGATGTGCTCATATAAGATGTTCCTTCCCTCAACTGTGACAAGCGTTGTGGCACAAAGTACAAGATTAGAAAAAAAAGAAAAATAAAAATCAGAGACAAAAAAAATCTTTTCATTTGGTTTACTATTTAAATAAAAGTGTTTTTTCTAACGATATCACAGAAGGAAAGCAGCACCCCAGTCAAACACATACACATTAAGTCTCAGTTCTCTAGGAAATAATGCCCTTTGCTCCTGAGGAAACATATCAAGTACATTGCTTTTGACTTTCAAGCTTCTTAGTCACTGACTATCAAATTTTTTAGATGCTGACTTCTGAGATGAGGACTCATAAGCCTTTTGGCTGCTTTTTGACCTGTGCTTAGACTTTTCTGAATCCATCACTTTATTTACGTTGGCTGTTAGCCTTTCACCTGTCTCCACAATTTGCTTTCTCAGCTACAAGGGACAGTCAACTCTACAAGAACATCAAATGCCAAGTTATCTCT
The DNA here is from genome assembly GCA_009806455.1 of Tetrax tetrax. Classification (NCBI taxonomy): domain Eukaryota; kingdom Metazoa; phylum Chordata; class Aves; order Otidiformes; family Otididae; genus Tetrax; species Tetrax tetrax. Next base: position 125,739 of record WHYT01012872.1, read on the forward strand.
ATTTCACAAACCATTTAGACAGAACAAAGCCATTATATACATCTTGTAGGTAAGAAACCTGTGGCAGAGGTTAAGGACAAACTGTTCAAAGCATGCTCTGCTACCTCTGGGATTCCGACAGGAAAGAGCCAGCAGTTCAGCACTTACCAATGAGCAAGGCCTGTAGTTGAAATTACAAGTGCTCAGACACCTCCAGTTGGGTTCACAAAAACACAGAGCTGTAAAATGAAAGGTTACTTATAACCTGTTTCTCTCACAGACCTAACAAGTTTACTCAGATGCAAGTCAAGAATGGGAACCAGAACCTCAGATTTCTGTGTTTTTACACCAAACCACAAGGACAACAAAGGCAGACAGCACCCACAGAAATACGCGCAGAAAGATGTAAAACTTGTGTAAAGAATCTATTTCAGTTCCTTTGTAAAGCTGCTGTATACGGTCAAGGCGAGATGCAGACGGCTGCACTGCTCCCTCTACGCTCTTTAGTGACACCAGAGGTGCCAACCTGGGGCAAAACCCCCAAGTGTTGCTTTAGCTCATGCTTGGGTCCAGCAAGCCCTTTTGCCAGAGCAAAGCTTTTTAGAGCAGGTGATTGCACCTGTCTTGTGACTCAATTTCTGAGTGGCATTTAGCTCCATATTGGCATATAACTCAAAACCAAGACCCCACCGTCTTGCTTTTTTTTCATTTTAAGCAAAAACCATGTTGCAGTAAAAATGTACACCTCTCCCATCCGTCTGCCTCTGCTCCACCTCACAGGGTCGCTGAACATAAAAGACAAGCAACAAGGTTACAAATTTTCTTCTTTCCCTTGCAAAGCTTAAAAACCTTCAGAAATTCCCTGATTTCATTTTTCTCCCCCATTTTAGCCATACGCTATTTACATGCCAGATGGGTTTTCCCCAAGCTCTCACACCACTAAGAAAACTGCAGCATTTTTTGTTAATTTATCACTGCATTAAAATATAAGAAGTGAACCATAGACAGATAAAATGAATTATAGGTGTACCTCCCATGCATTCTGTACATCATGCTAAGCAAAAGCTGTGTTGTGTTCACTGTCAAGCTGAGAAATAGCTGACATTTGTTATTTTAATTAATAGTTTACTTTGCTGAAATAAGCTTCTATGAGAAGCTATGACTTTTATTAAATGTTCGGTACAGCATTATTTTCACAGATTGGGAGGCAAAAAACTAATTTTCAAAGCCGCTTTGCCCTACAAGGTCACTGCCAACAGCTTGAATGCACATGTCAAGGAGACATCTGCTTCAGAGATACCAATTTATGTCAAAAGTGCATCATTTGAAAAATTTAAGATACTTTTAATTGCAAAAAAGTTATTCAGTAATTGTGTGGGGTTTTAACGGTTTTTTTAGTAGTAAATATTTTTATCCTCTGTGGATTTTTTTTTTTAATTTTTCATAACTGCCACCCTACATTCTTAGACCTCAGTATTTGCTTTAGAAATCACAGTAAACACAGCCATGGATGAATTCCGACAGACAAGCTGCCTGTCACTGGTGTAAATTGTTATACAATTATACAGTAAGTTTATACATTTTCTTTACCCAAATATTTTGAGATCATTGATGAGGCCAGAGAATTTCTCATTTCACTTTTCTATGAGAAGAACAATCTTATTTTTATCTAGGCAAATTTATTCAATTTCAAACCAATGCAAGTATGCTTGACAAAAGAGAAAACTTCTTGGTACGCTGACCCAGTGATTCTCTGGATGCAGTTCTTAACTTAACAGTTTCACAAGCTGTATTGTCACTGATTTCAAAAGAGCTTCATGTGTAAAGAAGACACAATGTTCCAGAGAGCCAGACCTTTTCTTCTGATTCTTCGTCCACTTGAAGACTGTAAAGCAGGATACTGTTAAAAACAGCACAATCTTTTTTTTTTTTTTTTGACATGAACGTATGAAGATCGATACATCAATTGATTTCTGCGAATTATATTTCACTTAACTTTCTTTTATTGAGGTCTAGTCTTAAGATGAATAAAACTTGTGCTCTCAGGATTGATCTGTTGCTTCATATTAATGGAAAGACTCCCATTGACTTCAGGCTCTCAGTGCTAGAAATAACAAGCCGGAAAGTTTATGACTGTGTAGCGTAACTGCAGGCAGGTAATAGCTTGCTCTACCTCCACTCTGAAGTGATTAAAAGTTCCATTGTCAGGATTAAAATAGACCTGGGATTTTTTTTATTTGTTGGAATATACATATTGTGCTTTGCATTTTAGAAGATTGAAAGTTCTGCTCATCTCCCAAGGTATTTTTGTTTTATTTTTTTGAAGAAAGAAGGAATTTTTTTTTTTTTTTTTTTTGCTACTCAAAATAGCAGTGGTAAAGCTGTTACAACTAACATTGGCCTTAAGTATCCAAAAGCAGTGCAGGTTATGGAGACAAATAAAGTAATTATTAGACCAATACTGGAAAAATGGACAGGGTTTGAGGCTAAAAGCCTTTCATCAGAGGGTATGCATAAGAGAAAGAAATATAGGTTTGTTTGAATATAGATTCCCTTAAAGGCATATGCAAAGGATAGCTTCTCACATCCTTTCCTACATGGGCAATGAATTCTGCTAGTCCTGAGTGTTCTCATCTACCGTGGTCCTCAGGATTTTATCACTGGCCCAACAGGACCGCCCAGCAGCTGTTGGTAGCCAGGGCTCAGACATCTACATGTGTGCTTACACATTCTTTGCTTATACCTGTCTCTCTTTTCACATTCCATAAAAGCAACATCCAAAATCCTTTAAGTAACACAGCACTTGATTTCATAACGCACCTTTTAATAAATAGGGTTTCTGATGCAGATATTACCCAATTCCCATTTTGGGGGGAATTCTAGATTTAAGGAGTAAGACAGATGTTGCAAATTGCATGGCTGACCTGTAACGGCACGGCTCCTGCGTAGCTTCTGTAGCATCCCTGTTTGCACAGGTTCGTGGATGAGCTGTGCTGGTGACAGGTCTGGTTTTGTTTCTGCAGCAGTTGGCTAGACTGTCCCGCCTGAGGCCTGAACCTGCTGCAGCTGAACCGAGTATTTGCTGAGCCCAAGGCCATAACCTCCTGCTGCTGCCTTCATCTTTTATTTGATAACTGCCTGATGCCACCTGTCTACCTCACATGATACAGCAATCGGGACCAAATCGTCTCCACCACAGAGAAACTGGAAATAAGTGTCACTCCCAATCTGTTTATATCTCCACTGTACAATAGGAAGACACTTTCTTGTGCAACTGAAGGAGCACAGAAACGCTACCATCACAGCTCAAATGGAACAACTTTCAATTCAAATATCTCTGGAAAGGCAGAGAAATCAGGTTTGCAGCACATCGGGAAAGAGTCAAACGGCTCGGTTTATGTGCACCTCACAGACAGCTGAGCCATGGGATTTCCTTCCTAACAAAACTGTGACAATTTTAGAATTCCTCATTATAATCTTTTTTTTACCAAATCTTGTACTTATTGTGTGGCATCAATGCAAAGAGGTATCTCCGTAAGAAAGTAGAATCAAGATTAAGGGATTTCTGAACCCCAGCAAACCAGCTGTACTGACCTCATCTCTGTAAAGCTGTGACACACCAAAGGAAGCCTGCAACCCTGTTAAGCCGACTGGCTCAAAGGGTTTGAAGGAATAGGAGTGCAATTCATTGATCTAGTTAGTTCCTGTAATCCACATTCTACTATTTTCCCCAAATATCACTTATTATAATCTAAATTATTGCAAAAAATATTTTTTTTCCTTTTACAAGAATAAGTCAGGATTCTTTTATATTAACAATGTCAAACGATGTTTTATTTAAACTTCTACATTATATTAAATATTATCACAACTTACACACAAATACTGCATTGCTATCTATATTCATTTATAGTATTAAAAAGTAAAAATAGATATAATGATGGAAATTATAAAGATAAAGTTAAAATTTCAGTGACTTGTATCAGCTATAAATCTAAATGTGGAATCTGGAATGGGGCTTAAATCAATAAGAGTAAAAAAGGAGTTTATAATGAAGGGAAACCGTTACTTCAGTCTTTTGTCTTTGTATGGCCAGTGAACAACGATATATATATATTTATTACCTATTAGCATCTGCCAGAAACAAAACAAATGATATCAAGAATTTTTATAAGCTATATAAAGATATTTTTTGAAGTTGTGTTATTTTGTATCTTTTGGAAGTGCATTTTCAGTTTCTGGCAGTTTATGAAAACTCAAACTATACATCGTTGCTTAACGATAATCCTGAATACTGGGAAACAAGTATTACAAACCAGCTGTAAAGGAAAAGTCTAATAGCAAACAATTCCAACAGTTGCTTTTAACCTATTTTTTTGTATAATTGCTATGTACTTTCCAATAGGATAAAAGGCAATATAGAACATATAACCTCTTGAATATAGAAAGTCAATCATCTTTTAACCTTTCCCAAGAGGTAACAGACTGGTAACTAGCACATATATAGATACAAAGTAGATGCTTAGAAGATAACATCCAAGCTGAATGCAGAGAAACAAGCAGCACTTGAATGGTTAATCTCATGTATTTTTAAAGAAAAAAAATATTTACCAGTTTTGTTTTCTCCAGTTCTATCATCAATAATACAACTCTGCTTTGTTTACATACTCCTTACCAGTCACCTGGGCTTTATTCTCCTTCCCGTCTCCTCTCCACCCTACATTTCTAAGTTCATTTGTTTTTGAAAAAAAAAACCATAATATTAGAATCTTTTACAACTGAGAACTATTAGGATGAAAACTAACAGATATTAAACATAGGGAAGTTGTTAAAAATGTGCTAACACAAATGAAATCCAAAAAACTAAGGTGTGTGAGAAGCATATAAAATTTCTTTACGCATGTCCTTCAAAAAAGTTTAATACATAGTCAGGTCACATTATTGCACATCAAATTCTCTAGGTCTCTAGCTGCCAGTAGCAATTATCTGTAAGAGAACATATTTTCCCTCGTGACTAGCTATCGGGAATTTTTGAGTATACCTAAGCATAGCCTTGAGCAAAACTCCTACGGGGCATTTTTGGAATAGAGTATTTCATTTGGATGAAATATTAAGGTTTTTGTGCAGTATGTCTATCTATATATTTATACATCTGTTTCAACATATTGATCTGTTTATCTGTTTACTTTAATTACATGAAATAGTTGTATTAAAATGTAAACAGTTCTGAATATATGCATTTCTGTGCAGAGTTTTCAGTAGTGCAGTTTCCTGGTTCCCAAGGCCACTGTCTATAACAGCACATCCCATACCGATGGCTCCCACCAGCCGTCCCAGTCCCACAGTGCTGCTGGGGCTGGACACCAGGGCTTGGCTCTGGGGCTGAATCGCTGCACCTCTCATCCCGTACAAACACCCCTCGCTCTCTATCAGCTGGTGGTAATGGGACACGCTTGTTATGGCACGAGTAATGATCAGATATGCAACCTGGGGAGGGGGAAAATGAAAAAAATCAAAAAGGGTGGAGTCTTTAAGAAAAAGGAGCAAATTCCATCACTGTGGAGGGAATATAATGCCCTATAATTGCTCATCTTTACAAATGTATGAGGCATTGGTAGAGGACTTCAAACAGTGCCTGCTGTGGTGGTTTACAAACCTCTGCGTGCCACAGGGTCAACTTTGCTACCACAGACTTTCAAACAAGATTCTAGTTTCACAGTGCTCTAGACGGAAGGGTACTTTTAAGTTCTCTAGAAATGTAGTGCCTATAAAAAGGACAGGAAAAGAAAATTGTGTAGTTGGATGATAACAGTCCCACAGCATAGAAGAACAAGTAGCAAAGAAACACGATGCAAATATGTAGTAAGCCTAATAATGAATGAGACTAATTTAATTTCTATCTTGTGAACACAGGTGCAACCACCTGCTTTCACATGAGATTATCTTGGTTTCATTTTTATATGGACTGGGTCTCAACTGTACATTAACTATAAGAATGATTACTTGGTCCCATACTACATATACATTATGAATTCTACAATAAGCTTTCCATTTATTTTAGAGGCAGTCAGATCAAATCCCTTACCTTTATGCATTATGCAGTTGTATTTATTGTATAAGCACATTTAAATGTGTGACAATATAGCTGTCAAAATTAAGAGATTATTATTCAAACAGAGAGAGAGTAAACTTTATCAGGAGGCTAGTGATTATTTAAAAAAAAAATTCTAACAGCAATAGATACTCCCTACTTTTCATCATCACAGTAGTTTGAATAAATGCAAAAGCAAGCATAGCAAAGACTTTGATAGCTTTTATATGCTCTTCTATTACTGAAGAAAAAAAAAACAAACCAGCATTACAGCTTTGACAAATGAAATATTCTGTGAATCTTTATAGTCCTGGTAGAACAAGAGTTGATTTTTCCTAGCTTTCAAATGACCATGAAATGTATGAAAAAGCAAAAAAGCATAAATTCTCATCTCTCCTCTTAATAATGCATTCACAGTTTGAAATGGTGGTGTTCTTTCCCAGATTTTTCCGAATCTGTCCTATTTATCTGATTGGATTTCTGTCCCATCTTTCCACATATTACAGCTAATTAGTACCCCCTGATGAGAAACAGTCCACCGATGGAAAAAGCAGTTGGATAAGATCTACATTAACAAATGTAGTTCATTTAATATCATTTGTACTGCTGCATTATTAATAATATATAATTACCCTGTGCAGGCTGCAAGGGGGAAGAATAAAATCATTCATTAATTTCTTGGCCTTTACAAAAGGAGTAGTATATTTGCCAGGAAAAAAAAGTTGGAATTACAGACTGCCATTCATCAGTTTTGCATGCCACACTAAAATACTAACTTTTTTACATGGCAAGTACTGCTAATTCAAATGAGATCCTTACACCAGTCCAAGATACGGTGTACCGCATCGCCGCCGGAACCCTAAGTTGTTATTCTGAAAACACTGAACAAAGCAGCACCACGGCTGACTCTGAAAGCTGAGATTTCCAGACAGCTACCAAGGGATATTTTCAATGCATAGAAATTCCAAGACAAAAGAACATAAAGAATTTCCCTTTACCTACACTAGGCTACATTTGTTGTAAAATATATTACTTATCTAAAATCTATTTATTATTTTTTTCATGTACATACATAAGTTACTCCAGACTGTGCACACTACAGGAAGCAATACAGACCTGCCTTATTTTTGTCCCCTCTCTTTAGTCCAAATCAGCACAATAACATTTTACCTCAGTTATAGAATGAGTCTGTTAAATTGTAGACTAAAAGTACCTTTTAGGACATAGGATAAATTCTTCCAAACAGGAGTCAAAATCTGTTGTTCAGTAATAGTCTCAGTGTTACTATGCATGTTTTGCCTGAAGAACTGATATTTTTAATTTTTTTTTACCCTTGCTATAACATTAGCAGATTCTGCACAATGACCCCTTCTAGAACTCTCATATTCTTAAAAGAAAAAAAAAGAAGAAAAAAAAAAAAAAAAAAAAAAAAAAACCAAAAAGCTGCCAAAGTCTCTCACTTACCTAACAAAGAGATATACAACAACAAAACTGTGCAAGAAACTAGAAAATCCTTTTAAAAGACATAAAGATGTAATTCTAAAAGACGAAATGCAGTGAAGCAGAGTGATAGAGACTAACTTGAAGTTTGGATTATAAAACACATTCCAGAAAGATCCAAAGTGTCTGAAATAAATTATTTTTTTTGGATGACTTCTCAAGCTACTTATTCTAATTCTACAATGTGTGAGCGATTCTAAAGGTTTCAAATGACTAATAAGTGTTTTAGAGAAAATAATCTTAACTAACATTATCAGACAGGACTTCTAGGATTGTTCAGATTACTATATGTTTTGTAAAGGTCATTTATTTTTTTTCCTAAGAATTAAAATATTAAGACATTTTCCTCAGCTGTTTTTCAAACAAAGCTACATAGGGACATGTGTGTCTGTAGTTCTGCTTTAAATTAATGAAACCATATGGTTTTAAATCTCTAAATTAAGAATACTCTATATGCAAAGCCTATGAACTCTGAATTATTTGAATGCAATTATCTGACAGATATAACAAATCAAAAAGATGTATTTTATTAAAAAATGTAGGAAACAGCAATATATGTTTCATGCTTAATTTCGAGAAGTCATAGTGTGTCAATATTTCCCAAGTATTTTCTCAAAATATATTAAATTGAATATATTCTACATACGTTCAATATAAATAATATATTTAAATGTATAAAAACAATATGCTTCTATATAAATAATGCAATTCTAAAGGACCAAAGTAGGTTTCTAACACATTTTAAGTCATACAGTACAACTGAATTCAAGGTTAATAGCAGCTTTATCCTAAGTAGTGTTTGCTGCTAAAAGTCTTCGTTTTGTTTCACTGTATTTACTACAGGATGCCATACTGAAAATAGATCACAATGTAAAATATATGGTAACAGATAGAAAAAGCTAGAAAACAAGACAACTAACATAAAATTAAGGAAAACCAACACACAACAATATATATTAACTTGACAATCAGTCCAAATGCCGTCAATATAAATGTCCCATAACTAATCCATCAGGATTCACCGAATTAAGTAAAAGCTCTGAGAAGAAAGACCAGGCAATACCATCACCAGAGTAAGCTGGTTGCTCACAACAAGCAGAGCTTCCAAGCAACAGAGGCTTTTTTTTCCCTCACTGGGAGAAAAAAAAGAAGATCTCTAGTACAGCTTGGTATTCCTCCCCGCTTTCTTCCATGGATTGGAGACCTTCATTCTACTCAGTCCAGTTACTGTAAATGATGATCAGCTATTCTTGGAGAGAAAACTTAAATTCAATTTCTCTAAATTTATCCTGTATCTTATTTTTATCTACTTGGTTAAATATTCCCAAAGAATATTCAAGGGATAATACTTTGAAATTATTATCTACTCCTGAATGATCAGAGATGCTCCAGAAGTAATTCAGAGCAAGAGGAAAAAAAAAAACAAGAAAAGATGGAAAGAGAAAGCCAGAAGTCTTTCAGCAATTTGTCATTCTCTCACTATTCTCATCATCATAGTCTGCCCTGAATGGCTTCCTGGATTTTGGTGGAGTTTGTTTGGGTTTTGGGTTTTTTTTAAGATTTCGACAACATTCAGGTTCAGATAGGTTGTGTGAAACTGAGGAACACAGACCACATTGCAGCTTATGATTCATAAGCTCTTGAAAAATTGAGTATGTCTATTTTTACAAACAACATACTAGTCTCCAGAGCTTGACATGGGTGGCTTTAATAAATGAATATTAAACATAAGCTCCGTTATGTAAGTAACATCTCTTTAAATACTTCTCCTTCAGGTAAGGCTGAGCACTGTACTACGTCCCACCTCACCACTCAGCCTCTGCTTCTATGTCAAAAGACACGGAGAGACCAGAGCCATTGCTAGCAAATCTATATTGATCGAACTTTTGGTAATCTATGCTGACATCTCAGTAGCGACTATATTAGAGCTCTGTGCGTCAATGAACTACTCTCTCCACCAAGTAAGACGACTAATTTGTTTCCTTCATTACAACTGTTGTGAGCAATATACACCAGCAGTAACTCACTGGTGAAAACACTGCAGGGAGCAACATGGCCAAATGCCTTACCTGGACGTGTTTGGTGTGGATTTGCTGGTGTCACAGCTCCAGGCTCTGAGCTATCAGCTATAAGCCTCTGTAAAAAATTTCTTCATTCTCACTTCACTGAGATACTAATTCCTGGATTTGTTGGCTGAAAATGCTTTACACTTAAGTTTTTGTAAAACCAGAAGGAAGAAAAGGAATGCAAGACCTAAAATTGCATTAATGACATTAAGTCCCCTAACACATACTCCAAAGCATTCACACCATGAAGTCAAGCTTTTGTACATTTGGTCATGTTTTTTAATTGATGCATTAGCCAACTGGGATAACAGTATTTTAATGCCGTTGAAGTGAAAACATGTTTTTCACTCAAGATTTTTAAAGCTGTCATGTATCTGAAACATAAATGAGACCTGGTTGATCAATTTTCCCTTCCTCCCCACCAAACGCAGTTGCGGTACTTTGCGCTCCATCTGCCTCCAGCAGCTTTGCACTCCTGCTGCTACAGCTTCAGACCAGGGGCTTACAGCTCTATGCTACTAAAATACAATATAGATTCAACAGGCAAACTATTACACAGAAACACTTAAAATGTAGAATTTTTTTTTTTAATAGAGAAGGAGGCCAAAAATGCACTAAAGTTTGCATATAAAGAAAATATTTCAACAAGTGAAGCATAACAATGCAATATTAAATCTAATATTGGTGACATTTCACGGATCTTGTTAGAAACTAGGGAGTAGGCTTTATTTGAACTTTGTTGCCCTTATATTAGATTTCTTTTTTAGAATTAATTTATTTCCTTGTAGTTCTCATTATGTTTTTATTGCATTCATGTAATAGTGGAGCATTTCTCTAACTAATTTAACACCTGTAAATTCCCACAGCTGCTAATGAAAGACAGTGTAGACTACTAGATAAATTTCTAATTCATATTTCAAAGGTTGCGAGTTCAAATCCTATTAAGGTTGTACTTATTAAGGTTTCTATTAACTCTTTTCCATCTCTAAAGTTATAGTTTGACTTAATACTTTCAGTTTTTCTAAAGAAAGAAAACACATCAGCTCCAAAATGTCAGCCAAAGAGGGGACGAGGAAGGAGAAAGAAACAAACTTAGTAAAAGGACAGTTCAGATGCAATGTCTGGGCTTTTCAAAGGGATAATGCCATTCTTGCAATTAAAGGCAAAAACCAGTGAACTATACGTCTTGAATCCTTCAAGTAGAAATAAATTCTGGTGTATATGAAAGCGAAAATCCGTAGGTTTTTCCATATAGTGCAACTCCATTGACTGAAGCTTTGGCTTCCATTACTGTCTTTCTAAGGCATTTTTCTTTACATTTATCATTTAACCTCCCACTGCCTCAGTTTATTCATCTGTAAAATGGACGCAATACTTATTGACCTCCTAGTTTAATAATCCTTAATCCTTTGCACATGCACATCTATAGCTATTTCTATTAGAATTTTAAAGCTAATAAATTAAATGCAGCTCCAATGGGGTTTTGTCAGATTTAATTCATTAGTTATGAGATTCTTAATGGGACAGCTATAGATGTTCAAAAGATTAATTATAGCTAAAAAACAAGCACTTAGAAAACTATTTAGCTATATCAAAATTAATACATCTCTGGAACTAACCCTGCCCAGACTGGGAGCTAAGCAACCTCTAATATTGCCCTTGACTGACATAACTTTAAGTGCAGCAGCATTCTGGAACAACGCTCTAATCTATGCTGATACAGTATCTACATCTGCTATCAGAAATAATTATGCAAAAGATTTGAGGATTTTTTTTAATGTATTGGTTTTTATATTAGATAACATCTGAGAAGATTCTATGAAGCTGTATTTTGCACAGGCATTAAAGAAAATAATTTGAGTGGTGTACCAATATACAATATTTGATTAGCAAGCAGTAGACTAGATTCCCTTCTCATTTCTTGAATGGTAATTACTTTTTTCAAAACCACATAATTTTCTCGGAGTAACATCATGTTCTTCCCCTGTATTTGCAATTTACAGGCATTCACTGTACTCTTACAATGACCCCCAAGTCACAAGGCTAAAAATGTGGGTTGTTACATTCATTCATTTCTTTAGTTCATTTTGCTTCTCAATCACTTTTAATGAGTTTATAACATATATTTCCAATTAATGCACAACAACATTCTATTGAAATTTTAAAGAATCTATTTAGACCAACAAATCTGTAACTATAATTTACCTGGCTTCAAAAATCCCACCAAAAAAATCCACAAGCAACACTTAGAGGAATGTTTGAGCAAAACTGAATCATCATTTTATCTATCTGAGAAAAAGTGAACATAAGCATCACAAATTCCTTTATTTATCTAGTAATTTGAAATGCAGATTGTTCTCTCATTTGGCTTTCTCCAAATCAAGGTAAAACTGCTCAGACATATTGAGCTCAAGTTCAGAGATAAATTTCCCCCACATACACTACAATAGCACAAGTCACCAAAATTCCCAAGGCACAGGGTCTCTGGTGGGAAGGTTTGTGAGCAGTATGCCATAACTGACAGTATGCACACATCCTGATTCACAGGAGCCACTGTACAAGGTCAGAAACTTTTTTGCAAACTTCTTGCATTAATTTGAGCCTTGCTTTATACCGGGCCTCACGTTTGGACCGCATTTATACACTTAGCCCAATGACAGCTGCCGACTGTAGCTTCCCTGCCAGAATTTGCTTTCAAAAAGACTGACTGACAAGTTCATCTTTGATCATTTTCTGGGGAAAAAAAAAAAAAATATATATATATATATATGAGGGTCATGCTCTTGGTATTTTCAGATCTCTAAAAACTCCAGAGACGTAAAGGAGACAGAACTGATTTCTTGTTGTTGCTCACAAACTCCATCACAAGGAGAAAGAAGATTGAGGCCTTCATGTAGACTGTCAGGATTTATACCAAGGGGGCTGTCTTCAAAAGAAGGCTGTGGATAAATAAAAAGCCGGATACCAGGCTCTTCAAACAGAGCGTTAGAATCAAGGTGCATGGGCTGAGGAGCCCTATCAATAGTATTTCTGCAACAACAACCTGCCAAGAGAACTAGGGAGGCTCTGAAAAATGGGTGAACGGGGAATGGGAGAAAGTTTGTTTATCCATATGGTAACAACATCTACACAGCTCCCAGTAAAACGCAAGATGTAGTAATGTACTTGAGAGGAAATATTAAAATATATTGTCTCCAAATTCTTATGATTCATACTAGCTTATAAAATCCTCAGGGCCAAACGCTTCAGTCCCTTCTCAGCCCTCATTCAAGGAAAATCTGTTCAAAATCAATAGGAGTTTGCTTATATAAGGAAAAAGTGAAAACTAAGGATGAAATAAGGCTATGATTCACTGTGCACATGAAAATTATTTGGGTTGTTGACACATGCAGACTATATATCATAATAAAAAGAAACTGTCCCAAAGATGACCTAGTTTTCAAAATCTGTACACATTTATTAATGGAACTGAACACAAACTTCAGCACACATGCAAAACCAAAGTGTATCACCTGGCTGAGAGTTTACACATCTGAACATCCTGGCCCGTTCTGGTAACTGTTCAGAAACCGTCAGCTCCCTACATTGCACGAGATTTCTTGTTCACAGCATTATATACAAGTATTTTGAGAAAAGACTGTGTATGATTTGGATGGGAAACGTTCTACTTTTCTTATGGTGTCTCTACATAAAAATAACAGTTCAATTCATTTTTTTATTTTACTTTCTAATAACACAATCTGGGGTTTATTTTGGAAGATTTGAGTGCTTCAGAATAATTCATATCTCACAAAAAACATTATCATGACAAATATTTAGATATTATGCAGGTCATGTTTAATTCATTTTACTAAGTAAGAATGTTATTAGTACAGACGCTTATGAAAATAAGTAGGATTGTTTTATTATTTGTAAATAATTTGTAGTGAATTTTTCCAAACAAATATGAAAAGGACAAAGACATTTAACAAAAGATGTAAATCAAACACCAAATTATTATTCATACTCTTTTCTTACTTTTTTTTTTTAAATAGGAGGCAGAAAACTCTGCTCAGCATCAAACACATTGGTGCAGCTTTTCGAGTTTCCTGCATTTAATGATCTTTGTGGAGAAGAGCGAGCCAGTGGTCCCCTGGATTTCAGTCAGTTCTGCAACCCTTCTCTCATTAAATTTTCCATCTCCTTAATTCATCTTTCCTTATTCTTCTCACTGTTACCAGGTTCTTGTTTTAGACTATGAAATGCAGGTAATATAATACAATAAACCAAAACTGCACAAATTTTAAGTAATATGTGTGCTATTGCTTTTCCTCCTCAGCTATTCCTTTTTATTTTATACTCCTTCTCTACTCCACCCCTTCATCATCATTTTCTGCTCAGACATACCATTGCAAACCCCTCCCCACCCAACCACTTTCATACTTTTAATTCCCTTATGCTCTCAGTTTCTCCTACCACCAGGTCTTTTTTCCAAACTGTTTCATGATACTTAAGGCTCTCCTTCCCCCTCTCTTCCACCATCTTCTATCTTTTCCAGCTTTTGTCTTTACATCTCCATCACTTACTCACAGCACGTTTAGGAATTTACCATTTTTTCCCTCCTTATCTTTCTTTCACAGTACCTGTTTTCCCTCCTGCACCCTGATCCCTCCCCTGCTGCAGAATTTCCCTATGAAGTGAATTTTTCTCCCTCGCTCTCTCCAAGATGTTTTCTGAAGACAAAGTAAGATTTCTCACCAGCTTCTTTACTGACACATTAGTGCATCTCTCCCTCTTACTATGCAACATAACAGCCTGTGTGTGCATAATGGAGTGTATATTCTAGCAGATTGCAAGGACGGTGGGTGTTAAAATGCATATATGTGTCTGTATGTGCTGCTGGTGGGTGTGGGTGCGCATATAGATGCCAATTGCCAGCTACACTCATAGACTCTATGAATGACTGCAACATGCACCAGAATTTTATCATTATTAAATTCTACTTCGAAATTATACTGTAAAAATATTTTGCCTTAAGCAAATTAAAGCAGATACAGAAGCTTAGTATGAAATAGGAAATGTCTCTGCCTGATATTTTTTAATCTGTTAGAGAGCCTGGACCCAAACTAGAACATAAGGACAGCACAAGTGACAGGATGATTATATTTTTAGAAGTAAAGAAAAAAAAAATTCAAAATGCTGAGTCTTGTGATATATTAAAAGGAACAAGGGAGCCTGCTACTGGACTGCAGAGGTTAGAGAAGTAGCTGCCTGTTGAGATGGGGCAGCTATGAGTGCGGGGGACAGGAACCCATGGGAACGATGCAGACCCTGGGTAAGAACAGAGGAGAAAGGAAGAATATCCAGCTGAGACAAGGACAAGCACGCAATCGTTGAAATCTTCTCCTGAACCTGAATGAATCTCTAAACTGGGGAGCCCCCATGGGTCTGATAATGGCATAAGTTCTCTTTAGATGAACAAAATGTATTTTAAATATTTAACTCTTTCCTGGAACCAGAAACTTGAGATAGCATATTAATTTGACAGTTCCTAACGCACACCCATGAAAAAAAGTTTGTTCCATGAATTAAACTGTAACAAGACAGGAATCTCTCATGTAATTTTCTAGATTACTGAAGCTCATATAGAAATTTTAAACACTCAATGTGATTTTTACAAATGAAATCTAAGCTACTGATATATCTATTTTTCAGAAGCCTGTTTTTTCGTGTAATTCCTTCATGGTGAAGCACCGTAACGAAGGAGACTGTGCCTGCTGCTAACCTCTTACCTCCAAATTTTGCTGTTGCCTCCTGATTCTTCTTTTACACCTACTGTTTTTCAGTACAGACTGATAACTCAGTGGTCATGCTAATCTTCATATATCAAGCCAGCTATATTTTGTCTGAGTCACTAGTAAGAGAGGCACTTGAGTGCTACTGCACCTCTCAAAGTACCTGGATGATTCTCTGCATGTATAAGAGGTTGCATTTCCCATTCAGTAAAAAGTAAGAGCATGCAGAACATTTATTTTTTCAAATGTAATATAAAGGGGAGCTACTACATCACATATTAGCCCAGTAATACATTGTTAACCACTAGCCATGACTGGTGCTGAACTTTTGCTCCTCAAGAGCTTGGCAAAACAAGTTCTCTTCTCCGTGTATTTTGATGCAGAAAAAAGTAAAACACTCACATTTTGAGCACTTTGAGATTTAGAGGCCAAAGGTCTGTAGTAGGCAAACAGATTAAGAGAGCAAGAATAGTTTTACAGTTAAGATACATTCAAGCAAACTGATTATAATCCTCACCCAAAATTCAGGAAAAATAATTAAATCTCTCACATGCCTTGTTTAAAACACTTTCCCCTCTTCTCTGTCTGCCTCCCCTCCTCCTTTTGTCTGTTTGTATACATATGTATACACACACATATAAAGGGGAATGCAGAACTCTCTTTCACAAGATCTACATACATAATAGTACTAATGTTTGGTGGCACTTTTTTCATTGTTGCATTTAGACTTCTGTCACCCTACTTCAGTTCCACAAACATATAATTGCTACTACATTTTCATCAATATCTAATTTACTTTGAAAATATAACAATCTCTGTCCACTTCTAGATAGGGTATTATTTTTCTTATCCACCATTGCCGTAACAATGAAATATGTCCAGAATTATTGTCAGATGTGTTTCTTTTTTGAAATGACATCATTACATAGTGCCCCATGACAACCAGATATGAAGAAAGAATAACTTCTCAGAAGTCACATTTCTCAATCAACACAAGTTTACAATTTTAATAGTGTCATCAGTCAGATGGACATAGAAGTGACTGTGTATTTCATGAGGTGCCAGAACTACTGTCAGCCAGGACTTATGTGTCACATCCATACAGGAAAAATACTGGAAATATAAATTATCCTTCTGTGTTCTGTAATATGTTTACACACTGACCCTACTAAGCAATGTATAACGAACAGACTTCTGACTAGCAGAACACTAGCATGTTCAGACTGTGGAAAATCAGGCAGAAAAGTGTATTTCTCTCATTTTCAGCAGTAAGGAAACATCTAACTTTTCACCTGTGAGTTTTGCCAATATTTTCAGAGCTGAACAGCAGCTGAGGCCACTCAACTGTGCTTCCTTGTTTCTTCAAGCCATCAGCAATGTGTCACCATTCAAGCAGGTGCAGAGGGTAGGGACAGTGCAACAAGCACACACAGCAGGAACTAGAATCACTCTGTAATGTCACCACCGTGGTCACTAGAAGTTGCAGTAGCTCAAGGCCACCCAGCTGGTACGTGTAAAAGACGGAAACATCACATCCACTACTCCTGCATACAGGGTGAAAGGAACCTTGTCAATTTGGTGTATTTATCCACTACGTGCATTTTCTATGTTACTGCTACCAAGAGATGAGTGGTTATAAACACTCTATGAAATGCAAGACCACCATAAATGGTGGTTAATGACTAGCTCAAGATGAGGGATGTTATTATTTTGATGGAGGTCCTGGCCCTTTATAGAAGCTTATCTTACATAGCCCGTGCCTTTGAAAGTGACTGCTAGCCTATGTGCTATAAACAGTAGGCAGAAAGCATAGAGTTTTCTGGAGACGGCAATCCAAACCCTGCATTACATGATCAAATTTCTAAACCATTCCTACCTGTCCAGAACTTTGATCATGCTGCATTACTGCATAACTGGTCTCTAGGATGACTAATGCCTCTCCTCTTTGCACACATTACTTATTTAGACTACGGAGAACAAATTGGCAGGACTAAGTACCGTAACATACAATCATTTCAAAATGAGCATTATAAAAACACTTTTTTGGAAACCACAAGTGGAACTAGTACAGCAGAAGAGCTTTGCCTATAAGATGCTACAAACAGTGAAGATCTCTTGCAACTTCAGAGGTGTAATAGCTGAAAGGTAAATATTCTTTTATTTCATACTTAGAAAGTATTGAAAAAAAAATTTCCCTTTAAATACATAGTTGGATTATTTGTAGGAAAAAAAAATACAGAGTGTGTCTAATGCAGTTCTTTGCAGTTGCCTGGAAGCAAAGGAAGTTTTTTACTTGTGCTTATATAACTTATAGCCATTAACCTTGCAGATAATGTCTTCCATCTTCTTCTCTAATGATAGAAATGAAATAAACTCATCCCACTTCAGCACTGCTTTGAAACTCTCCCTTCTGATGTGTCATCAAAGCAGTCCTGAACAGGCTTTAAAATTAGAGGGTTAAACGAGCTGCAATTCTGCAACACTTCCTCCTCCCACCTGTTGAATCCCATAACCTAGAAGTGAAAAAGCCATCTGCATCCACACTTGCCAGCTCAAACTATTCCACATGATTAATGCAACTATATTCAGGATGCGACAGTGGGACGCATAATGATAGAAAATAATACTGAGACAACAGCAGTAGTAAGTGAAACTCAAAAAAGAGAACAATATAATTGGGGGCAAGCTAACTGCTACCTGGACAGCCAGAACTATCTTACTCAGTGCACTCCACTGCAACTGACACACAACAGCTACAGCCCTGACCTGGCAGCGTTTCATTTTTAAAATACCAGTGTTCTTAAATTAAGCCAGAAGGACTCCTGATCTATAATTTTCCTTCCACTCAATAGCATACTGCTGTTTTGGAAAACATCCCAATCTCCAAGGAAGATTATGAGAAATCCCAATCCATTAATACTCTTCCTTAGGAGTTAATTTCATCTCTACGTAAGTCTATAAAAGGGTTCTTACATGGAGGTCAACAGAGTTGAACTAAAGCTGTGCAAAATGTTCAAAGAGCCACATGAAACTATATAAAACTCACCAGGTCTAAGGTGTGCACTAATAATTTGAACCAGCAGGGCTTTGCTCTAAATTTTATTGAGCCAGAGTACCTTTCATTAAAGTCAGAAATGTAATTTTGAGAACTATCTGCAATTGTACACATTTCTGGAAGGTAATTACTTCACTTTCCCCCAACCCCTGCTTCCAGGTTGAACGCTGGGGCTGTTGCACAAAGCCACCGTTGTAGGTTTCATGGTTAGACTTCTGGAAGCCTAATTGGCTCTGTGTGACCAGCATGAGGCCGGCTGCAGCTAAGCAGAGAGCCTCTCTGTAGCTGACTTACATAATTCCTCTTTCCAAAAAGTAAGAATTCTAAAAAGGAACTCTTCTAAGCACTAATACATTGTGTTCCTGTCTTCCGCTGCAGCTGACCCAAAGAGAAGAGCCGCCCATCACGCGCACAGTGAGTGGATCAGCCCTTCTGCTCTGTGGCAGAGGTCTGTGCTTTCAAGGGAGTGGTCTCAGGTTCACTCCCCCTGACAAAGCTATTTTGTTGTTACAAACCTCCACTAGTTTCCATACAAAGTTTCAGCACCTATTTGTGTAATCAGGGAGAAGGAAGTGAATTGGTGTTAACTCTTTACTTAGCTTCCTAAAAAACCCTAGAAGAGAGATTCAAATTTGAAACATAAAGTATTCCTTAGACAACTGTGCTGTCATCCTTTCCCACTATCTCATCCAGGTTTCAAGCCTACAACAATCCAATGGCAGAGAGCTAAGAAACACTTGTTTCCAGCAACTCTTGTTAATAAGCCTACCTAAAAATGTTTAAGTATAACATATGCACTCCACTCTCCTGATTACACAAGCAGTAGGAGCAATTTAACAGCCAAAAGCTGTTTACAAGTATGAGAGTTCCAGATTCACACATACTGATGAAAGAAATTTGGATACACCATTTACTTGGGGGAAATGGAGCTTCATCAGTCTTCAGTTTATATAATTCTGGTTTTCATAGCTCTTGCATGAGTAGATATATAAAAAACCAGCAGTAGCAGAAGTAAATCCTTATACATAAAAAATAAAATAAAAATGGAAAGAGATCCTTGGGAAGGGAAGAACTTTCACAGAAACATCAACCAGATCAGATAAGGTGTGAAAGTCAGGGGGGTGAGCTTGGCATATCATTCTCATCACTGTAATTTTTATTTAAGCAGTTTTAACTCACATTGCAAGAGACTTGCTCTATTTAGATGTAAGTTGAACTAAACATTTTCATAATAATTGAGTCTTTTAGACAAAATAGTATCAAGGACTTGTAAATGCTAGTATTAATTTTAGTGATTGCAAAACAGAGCTCATTGAATTTGATGAAGGCAATCAAAGCAACAAGATGCAAGACATGAAAGAAATGAGAGATTAAAATATAGTAAGAACTGGATGGCCTTAAAAACTCAAGTAGCAAGAGAGAGATTAAATTGGATAATAAGATGTTATTAAGCTAAAAGCTTGAAAAATAATAACTAAAAGTTACCATAACCAACAGATGACCCAAAGTAAAGTTAAGCAAGCATGCTGTGCTGCAAAGCTGCAGTGTCATGTACTTCCAATATTTATATATAAGTGTAAGACTTGCTTTAAAAAAAAAAAAATTAAGGAAATTTGTTGGCAAAATCCAAATAATGATCTTTCTAGAGCATGGTCTAGTGACAAATACATAGCATTCTGTCTTGCCTCCTGAGTATTTGGAAAGAGCCAACATCAGAATTTACTTTGCTTATTTTAAGGGCAGAACATTCAGCATCTGTTTAAAATCACAAAACTATGCAAAAACTAGTAAACAGTTGTGATCAAAAAAACACCATCCATACTGTACTGTGAAAATGACCCTGAGATCCAATGATGAGGAATACATAATTGTGGAAAGTAATTAAATTCCCATCTTTGTTAGCATTTGGAAACTACTTTTTCCCCCATAGATATCTGATACACTGAACTACCTTAATTTTTGGTTATTGTCAGAGTCTTCTTTTTTCCATGAAGTCTCCCTTTAACCTAAACAACTCTCACAGCTGCCTTCTGAAACTGGGAATGCTGCTCCTTTGCATACCTTACACTCTCCTGAGACATCATAAAAAGTAATGTTGAGAACTAGGCATGAGCAGCATACGGACTAATCATTGTGTTTTGCTTTTGCTTCACCGTTCCAGAAGCACATTTTCATTGTAAACCACAGAAAACTGGACTCCGCTGTTTCTTCTTTCCTTCCACCCACATTTTCCCTTCAAGCCTCAATTCACACAAACATTTTGCAGGGAAAAGAAAAGGGGAAGAAAGGGGGGGGTGGGGGTGGGGGGGAAGAAATAAACTTTTCCAGTGCTTTTTTTCCAGTTGATTGCGGCTCCTTGGCACCAATTACAAATAACTGAACCAGAGCAGCACAGTCAGCAAAATCACAGCCTCTCCATCCTCAAGCAATCAGAGAGACTGGATGCAAAGGAGCAAAGGTGACACAGACACCAGCCTAATAGGCCAAGGAGGAATATGCCTCCAGCTCTCCCCAGTCCAGGCAGCCTGGTTGGTCAGAACGTAGATTTCCGGTAAACAATTTTACTACCCATAGGATAAAGAACTGCAAACTCAGTAGACAGTACAAATGCACTGCGACAAGGGCACTGCAGATCCTGCCACACTAAAAACAGTGTCAAAAACAAAAGCGTGTAATGAACTCGCGGCCCAGCTGGAGTGTGGCTCCTCTGGTCACTGGTCAACAGTGACAGAGGTAGCAGAAAACAAAGACTGTATTCAAGGCATCTGCTTAACGACAGGAGACATCAAACAGCTGTCTGTAGAAGCAACCTTCTGGGAATTTGCAGTCTGCCTCAATATCACACTTCACACCTTGAGTCCTGCCTCAGGTCCTTGATCCTGCTTCCTACCTGCTCAGCCCTGATTCCTCTTGCATTTTCTTAATCCTGTCCTCTGTCATCTCTGCGTTACAGCTTGTCCCTGGCTGTCCTGCTTGACCGGCTCCAGCACTACCTGCTGGCTTCTGCCTCGCTGCTTGGAGCCCTTGGCAGCCTCTCTCAGACCTAAACAATTCCCCCAATCCTGCATTGATTTATTTTTTAATTACTGCAGGTCCTTAATTATGACCCCAGAGCCAATTTGCTACTCTGTCAGCCTGGTCTATCTCAGAAGCACAACCACCCTATCCAGGTGATGCAGAATTCAGTTCATCAGGTCACATTTTCTTTGAACTCCCCAGAAGTCAGCACCACAGCACAGGGGGTCTTCTCACATCTCTGCTGCTTACAAGCTTTAGCAGAGAAGACAGCTTTATTAGGTCCAACTCAGTCTTCTGTGTAGTGCTCAGTCCTGCATGGTCAGGTTTAACTAATAAGTACCACAGAAGGTGAACAAAGAAACATTATAAAGATAAATATACGTAACACAGAGAGCAGTTCTGATCACTTTGATACCACACCCTGCAAACTATTGGCAAGTGCTATGGCTTTAGCAGTAATTTTGGATACGGTTAGGTAACTTTTTGCATGGATCACTACAGAAGTGCCTGTCCTTACCATTAAGTAATCTCCCTGGCTGATCTAGCAACAGTGTTAGCGGATGTTGAGAAGAATTGCATTAATCTATTTCTTTGTATTCATAATGAAGTGTTATACGGTCTCTCTTAAAAGAGAGTGAAAAATAATAATCTGCACACAAAGACAGTTATAGCACAAGCATAAAACCAGCCTAGGGCAGCAGTTACAGCTCCAAGTGAGAAACCCTTTCCTGTTCCCATAGGAGCACAGGTGTCCAAGCTGGCTCTGTGACAGCAGCACAGCACAAGATTGTCAAAATCATGTTACACCTCTCTGAGGAAGGGACAGTTATCAGCTAGTACCCCTCAGCCATCAGTCCTACTGCTGCCCCACAGAGCTGCTGGGATAAAGGGGAGAAAGAATTGACAGACCAGGATAAAAAGATCATGGCCAGGTGGGAGGTGAATACCCGTTATTAGGGAAGTAATCAAGAGCATCAAGAAGCTTTGAAACCATTTGTGAAAAAATTATAGTCAAGACAGAATATATTTCATGAACAAGAATGTGATTTGGGAAATCCATTTGCTGTAGACCAACTCTGATTACAGTACCATCAGCTGGATCGGTTGCCTGTCCTTGAGCAACCAAGGATGGCAAGATTCTCTCTGGCATTAGTGCCAGGCTGCTCTGCAATCCTTCATCACTTAATTAATAACTTCTACTTTGTTGGTGCGTATACAGGTCAGAGGTGCAATAGCTGGTGCAAGTCTTTATCTCATTGACTTTCTACTTATACATCAACCTTGCTGAATTTGCTTGTTCAACTCTGCCAAATACAGTACTAGCTGTGAACTGCACAAACTGCAGAATTCCCTGTCCTCCTGAAAAAAAACTTAAACCCTTTTCTCATTTCTCTGTTTTACACTCTAGCAGACTTGAACACCATCTGCACTACGCCCCTAACTTTCATGTACATAATTTTCTTACAAACCTCCCCCGAAGTTTAGAAAATTATATAAAGCCTATCAAAGACTTATGTCCACTGACCAGCTCCATGAACAGCAGTTCAGGGGCGATGATCCAAAATGCCTCTTGCAAATATGTCATCATTCACAATGGAAAAGTGGAGTTGAAGCACTCTTCCTATGTCACGCAGGAAATCACGGTAGAGACTGACAGTACTCTGGGAATCAACACTTCCTCGGGAGGCTAGTCATTTGTAGAGGACACCGCTGCATCCTCTCTAAAGTAGCTGTATTAAATTATTCTCATGCTTTTTTGTTTTACAATTCATCATAAGAATTGCATTTAGAATTATTTTTAAACATTCATATCATTTGACAATGAAAATTCCCATTAATGCAGAAGTCATAAGCACTACTTAAAGTGATGCTCTCTTCCAGAGGGCCTTCATTTCTCACAAACATGCAAAACTAACAAACAGTATTTCATCACTTTTCTTTCAGTTTCAATAATTTATATCCCTAATATTTACTCTATTACCTGTGCAGTTTAAATATTAATGATATACTACTACAAACTTTAGAGTACTTTCTGACTACATCAACAAGGAACACTTGCCCTTGGCCTAAAGACAAAAGATTGTCCCTGTGATTAATAACAAAAGTGACAAAATCTTGTAACTACAATCAAGAAACACATTATATAGACAAATACTTCATTAGTTTCTAAATGCATTTCACAAAGGCATGAAATGTGTTTTTAAAAACACGTAGGAAAATCCAACCTGAAATTATTATATTGAGTGGAAGTATTTGCAATCTTTTTATTGCATTGCAATGTTCTAGAAGATCTATGCCTCACATTTAACAGGTTTTTCGTTTCACATGTTGAACATTACAATACATTAATAAAAACGAAGGTTACTCCCCACTTTTTCCTATTAATTTCATCTTAGTTTTAGAGGAAAGAATATTAAATCTTATTTAAAGGCAGAGAATGGAAGGCACTGTGTCACTAAACTGTCCACCTATACACATATAAATTAAACAGAGAACTTTCCTCCAGTTTTTCCTGATGTAAAAACAACACTCATCTATGATTTCATTGACTTAATCTACTCAAAACCTAGAAACTTCTGATGACACAAATCTGTTGATACATTTAAAAAGTTATTGCATTTCCCTAATGTTACTACTAATAATGCTTTATCCTAACTTTCTTTAATGCACAAAACTCTATTTAGTGCAATTCAGCCACCTGATGAGCCAAGGTTAGCATTTGCACAGTGCTGACATAAAAACAGTTCATGAAAGTAGGAATCTGCAACTCTGTTATTTTTTAAAGAGTCACAAGTGTCTGGTGAGAGATTGTCATCTTACACAGTCAAGGACAACCTGGGCCCCTGGACTCTGAACTAACATGTGTAATACAGACAGCCTTTCCCTGCTCCACCCCCCCTGCAATTTTCTCAACTTACCAAAGTAGCAAAATCAGCAGTTATCTTTTCCCCCCCCTTCCTCGTGAAGCTGTGGTCTCTAAACGCATTTCTGACATTTTGACAATTATTGACAGTCCTCTGTTAACCTGCGATTGCCCAAGATGGGCAGAATCCTATCAGCTCTCTTCCACAACCATCAGGAGGAACTCAAAAACCAAGTCAGATATGTAGTAGCAGATGAGTTCACTGGTCTTTGTTCTTCAGTTTTGTCCAGCTCTTCTCTCCTATGTTTGGCTTGATGATCAAAGTCCAAAATCTGAGGGCTACAATAATGCATATAGTACAAAATTTCAAAAAGCCACAGTCAATCAACATGAGATTCCAGCATGTGTTTTTTTTTTTTTTATTTTGATCTTTATGTAAATAATAGTCTGGGTATAAAATAATTTTCATGGATTGCTAATGCACATGGAGGCAGGAATATCTGGGCCCATCAGTCAGGTGGAGAAAGACATTGGCTCCAAGCACATACAGGGGAGGTCACTGAGTAGAGAGAAAGAGATAACCAGTGTTGACCTCTAATGTCATTTAGCACACAGATTTAAAACCTACCAATTCAGACTCTAACATGAGGACAAGGCTTCTCTCTTCCTTACAAATGGTTCCTTCTGGTTCAGTGAAGCCATCTGTAGTTCTCCCTTCATATGTTCATCAAAGTCTTTACAGAGTTGTTTTAAAGATCAGTGTCTGATAGCCTTTCTAATAATGTCAGTTCATCTCTGATCCTTTTTTCTACAAGGTCTTCCTTCTTTGCTTTGTGCAAAAATTGCCTTTTTATTGCCAGAGTGACCGGTTCTCCTCTCTTTAAAAAAGATGTTACAACAGAATAGACTATTTCAGTTGGAAGGGACACACAAGAACTATCTGGTCCTACTGCCTAACCAACTCAGGGATGACCAAAAGTTAAAGCATGTTCTTAAGGGCATTGTCCAAATACCTTTTAAACACCAACAGGCTTGGGGCATTGACCATCTCACTAGGAAGCCTATTCCAGTGTTTGACCAGGCTGTTGGTAAATAAGTGCTTCCTAATGTCCACTTTAAACCTCCCCTGGCACAGCTTTGAATCATTCCCACACATCCTATCACTGGATACCAGGGAGAAGAGATCAGCTTGGAACAAATGAAGAAAAGCCTTAGAAAAAGCAAGATGTACAGTAATCAACCATGGAGGAACTACATGATGTTTAGGTGTTTGAGTCCCATTCCTGCCCTCCCTACACCTCAAGTGAAACAGAGGGAGTAGAGCAGAACACTCCCCCAGTTCAACATTCTCACAGTGAAAGTGTGTCTCAAGTCAAAGTGAATACTATTAGAGAAGGATGCATGAAAGACCCCACCTGGAGTACTGCATCCAGTTCTGGAGTCCCCAACATAAGAAGAACATGGACCAGTTGGAGAGGGTCCAGAGGAGGGCCACGAAGATGATAAGAGGGCTGGAGCACCTCTCCTATGAGGACAGGCTGAGAGAGTTGGGGCTGTTCAGCCTGGAGAAGAGGAGGCTCCGGGGAGACCTGATAGCGGTCTTCCAGTACCTCAAGGGGGCCTACAGGAAAGATGGGGACAGGCTGTTCAGTAGGGCCTGTTGTGATAGGACAAGGGGTAATGGGTTTAAATTAGAAGGAGGGAGGTTTAGATTAGATGTTAGAAAAAATTTTTTTACAATGAGAGTTGTAGAGCACTGGAACAGGTGGCCCAGAGAGGTGGTGGATGCCCCATCCCTGGAAACGTTCAAGGCCAGGCTGGATGAGGCTCTGAGCAACCTGATCTAGTCAGGGAGGTCCCTGCTTCTTGCAGGGGGGTTGGACTAGATGACCTTTGAAGGTCCCTTCCAACTCTAGCCATTCTACGATTCTATAGAAAAGATGGAGACTCGGTTTTACCTTAATCTGGTTTGTTCAATATCTCCTACAAAAGAACCCCCAAAAAGCAGCCTTAACCTAGTCTGCTATTCAGTGAATTCCTGAATGGGTAAATAAAAGGATCAGATCATTAGGGGAGGAATGTGGACAGTTTATATTGATTCTCCCAAGGCCATTTAATTATTTGTAATTTCCTTGATTACATGTGAGAGGGGTCAAATAACTTCTGTAACACATAAGGTTTTCATGTCATTTTTCAGCTGGCAAGGTAAATGATTATGGCTTTTTCCCTCTAGCTCCAGATGGGCTATCGTTGTTAATGTCTGTTATGTTAATAGAGTATGCAATATTAAGGAATATAAGATATTTATAACAAGTTATAACAGAGCTATGACCCAAACAAATCAGATATAAAATTTTAATGAATTGGTCCCTAAGTCTATTAATTTAGTTATAGGGTAGAAAACTAGTGAATATATTTTCTCTCTCACAGGCACAACAGAAAAACATTAGCCATGGTCAAATGCTGTTGTACACTACTGAAATAAAAGACTATGTTAGAAGGTGTTATAGAGTTTAATTTTCAGGAGGATTTCCTGGTAATATTACTAATTACAAAAAAAAACTGAACTACTTTTTCCAGAAGATATTCCTCTATACTATACAATGCTGAAAATACACATATTAAAAAGCCAAGGTTGTAAAAGCCTAGCAAAGCTCTCTGTTGGATTTACCATCATTTGTAGTGGAGTAATATTATATCCACAGTCACAATGTTTTTCGTTCCTCCTGGGAAACAATGCCTTTTGGCATATGTGCACGTATATGCATATAAACACTTACGGAGTTACGAATCCCAAGGAATATTTCCTTGGGATACATTCTTCACAACTTCGTACACACTAGCTTTAAAAACTGCTTAGAAAGTATACTATCTTTTTTCTAGAAAAACGCATTCAACTTCTGTAGAATTCTTCTACAGAATTTTTATAAAGGCCTTCTGGAAAAAGCCAAAGCAAATTAATAGTGATTCCAAAAAATATATTCTACAGATCATACTGTAAACTCTAAGCTATTTTCTGTAGCCTTATTAGACTACTGATAGCATTCAGTACCAAGCATGAGATTTTTTTTCCAAAAAATCAATGAATCAATCAATGAAGGGGGGGTTGTTTTTTTAAGAGTTCGCTTGCTAACTTATAACCAGGAACATGTAATTCATTTGCCTAATGAATATCAATCCAACTATGTAACTTGCAGTCATACAAGTCTTTAATACAGATGTTTCATTTTGCTCCTTTCTATCCCTCTCCCTCACTTCTATACTCAAATTTCTCATTTCATCTTTACCTGACTCAATTATGCTTCAGGATAATCTGTCCATACTTTTCTGTATACTCACTTAATTAATAGCACTGCCACTGCATTATGACTGTCAGAAATGTTACACTGGAAAGTGTTGGAGGTTATTTAATTACATTGTATTAACCATTCATATCCATCAAAATTATATTCCTGTATGCCCCCATGCCCACAGAAATAAACATAGGATATTTAATTATCTCTTGTGTAACTGAAATTATATCTCTGTGAGCCAAACTGATCCTGATCTCTCTCCGAAATACCAGCTCAGCTACTGCAAGTGATGTCACCACTGTGTTACACGCAGGTCTGAGTGACTCGTCTGCAATGAACTAGCGCCTCCGATACAGCAAGAATGGCTTTAGATGGCTGCCAGAGGACAGTGAATCTGGCATCCGCCGCTAAGGCCTCCTGTAGGTTCTACACCAGTAAAAGCTTACACAGATAGAGTTGTGGCTCAGTCCAGCTCGCTGTTTTTCTTTTTTTTTTCCCCAGAAATTGTTTGTCTCACAAAGGCAACACTGGCAGGGTGTCACATCCATCCCAATATGGCTTTTGCCTGGTCTTCAGGATATTCTAGAAATACACTGCATTATACTTCAGCACCCTAATATATTTGTTGTCCTTTGTGATTCTTGGCAGCCTCCGGGGTTATTTTTTTTGTTTGTTTCAATTGCCATATAAACCCTTAAAAGCTCCCATAAACACAAATATTAATGTACTAATAATGCATACTCCCCTATGCTGCAGAATAACTAACTTTTGCTACAGTTCTGTTTTATATGGGGCATAATAAAATCAGCATCTTGGCATTTTACGTTAATATTCTCTCAATTACCTTAATGCTATTAATTAAGTTCTAAGTTTACAAGTTAAATGTTGTTTACTTTTCTGCCTGCCAACATGCAAATAAGATATCAACTCTGAGAGTCAAGCGAGGTCATCTCCCTGCTTGACAGTCAGCAGAAGCTGAATCTATCGCTTAACTCTTTGCTTAGTGTTATCTGTGGAAATTCACAGAGCATTTCCCAGTTGGGGTACACTATGCTAGAGATTTTCCTGTTTGGAGAAGACCAGAAGGGCAGTGAAAGATTCAAAAGAGCAACTTTTTTTTACTTGGTCATAAAGGTATTAAATAGATACCACGCTTCACAAGATTCAACACTCTGAAGACTTGACTTGTGACTGCTTTCTGTGAAATAATTGCTTATTGATATCTCTGTGCTCTCTTTACAGTTTCTCTTCGAGTACTGCCCCCACGTACTAAAAGCAGAAGAAGAATTGATCCCCAGTGGAATCAAACCATTTGAAAACCCTGAGAAATGCTCGGAAATGATCTCTTACAGTCATACATCATGGAGAACCTTATTCATTTCACAGGGGGGAGGGGGAGAATCTATTTTCATTTTTACCTTATAATGACTTTATTTTTACATTTTTTCCATCACAATACTTGCAAAATATGAGAACAAAGTGTATTTCTAGGAGAAACATGAGTCAAGCTTGTTGTCTGTATTCTGCCTCTAACTAATTCCTTGTTGAAACTTTAATTCACCAGGACACCAGGATCCAGCCAGCTATGAAGAAATGAAAAGGGGAGACTAGAAACTAAGTAATATGGAAGGGCTCTGGTTGATATTTTAACAGTTGCTACATGACAAATAAGAGCCCTTTGCGGAAGATTATGGCAGCAGCAACAACATAGAAGTATACATGATCTAGTGAGAATATCATGTTCTACTTAGCACACTCTCTTTTCCACAGCATACAGAACTAGGGTTGGACCATCACACTGACCATAGCTGGTTCCACACAAAGAGTGAGCTGGAAGTCAAAAGTTGCCATTAAAAGACTCATGAGGAATGAGGAGAATGTGTTCCTCATGATAAAGCTAGAGTGCTTTGGCTCACATTGGGGCTAAATTGATAATATTCCACATTCCATGTTATTCAGAGGAAATTTTAAAGCATCTTCTAAGTTAATTTCTCACTAACAAGTACCTTGGAAATCAAAACATTCCCTGTATTTCACAAACTTAAATATTTAATTGTTATCAGATAACACAGCTTACATTCTTCACCAGCTTGAAGACAGACATGCAGCAAGGAAACAAAATTTTTGTTTTGTTGTTGCATCATTTAAAACAACTAGTTGCATTAAATACCTCATTAAAAAAAAAATTATAGCATGATAAAATAGCAGAAAGAGAAGACATCTGGATGACAATTTAATTTATCATCTGCCTTCTATCCATTAATCTCAGGGTCTTTGAAATCTACTACAAAGTTCATCCCTGGACAGTAAGTATTATAACAATTGCTTTTTTCTGAGAGGTAAGCTGGGAAACAGAGATCTTTTTTATGTCTCAAGTCTCAAAAAAAAAAAAAAAAAAAAAAAAAAAAAAAAAAAAAAAAAAATCATGCCAACAAAAAAAGCAGAAAGAAATCACACCACTCCTTCTTTCAGCTTTATCTGAACAAAACAAAAGGATATGTGGAATTGTCCACACCAAGTTACAGGGGAAAAAAAATACAGAAAAAGTAAGAGAATAAGCAAAGGAGATCCCACGATCACTGTTACACTCTCTCTAATGCAAAGGCGTCAAAAACGCCATCTTCAGCCTTCATCCATGACCATCAGCTTATGACACATGCACATCTACTACCACTGTCCATCCCTCTCTCTCTCCATTCGTGTGAGTAGAGGACCTGTCACCAATAACGGCTGTATGATTTATGCTGGTTTCAATGACCAGAAATTCTTCCCACTAGAAAGATGCTTTCAAATTACAATAATCAAATGCAATGTGTTTTTTTTACAAGAACTTGCAAAGAAAGCTGGTATACCACATCTACAATCACCTGTGCATAATGGCACACGCTAATACTTCTGTCATGTGAAAGAAACTACTGGCATGCATAAAGCTAAGCAATGGTATAAGCTCTACATAAAGAAATACATTTTCTTCTTTTGTCATTATATTAGTAAACCACTGAAGAACTTTGGAACTGTTTGAAGAACCCTGCAGACAGAGCATTGCAAACATTCCCTGTACCATCCCAACCTAGGGATAACCCTGAGCACTCGAGAAGCAGACTTTATCCATGACTGCTGGGGTATGGAATACAGAGATAAAAACAAAATACGCTCTTCTCTTTCTTTCCACTCAGCACTCCATTCACATAATCACTACCTGCTGCACTTAGGTTTAATCCTAATTATGAGCAAACAAGCAGTCATAATCTCAAAAAACAACTTCAACATATTACTGCCTATTAGCTTAAAAAAGTCCATTCTCTTTCCTCCAAAAAAAACAATTAGCAATAAACAAGCCCACAGACTATGAGTTTTATTAACAGCTATTTTTTCAGGCATTACAGGACAAGAGTATAATACTACAGAATTTTTACTACAGAAGTAAAAAAGATATTTTGTCTAAAAATGAAATTCTATATGAAAGCAGCAGGGGAAAGGATTTGGAAGCTGTAAGGCAGCTCTTTCAAATAACCATCATTTGCAACTATATTGTAGACTTTTTGTTTTACCTCAATAAAGTAAAAAAAAAAATCTTCATGAATTGTATACTGCTGAATTTTGGATTAAAGCATTACAGTTAGGGCCATTTATTTCAGAAATACAGAAGACAGTAAAGTTCATTTTCAAATAAAATTATCTATGTATCAGAAAGTAATGTAGAAATGAAATAGTACTGGGTAGAAATTCAAGCTAGAAGCAAGTTACAGAAACATTCCCTTGCTTGTGTATATTCTAGTACAGTACACATATGTATACAGTGGGGCTTTTTGTATTCAGAGATCATCGTTAAGTATTTTATGAGCATCACAGCTCTGTTAAAAAGCAGATTTTTTTCTTGAGGAAAAGCAGACACTCATTTTCCTTCCGAGCCTGTTGCTTTGTTCATTTTTTAAACAGCCTTGCAGCCCATCATGAGGGTACTGTATAACTAAATACAAAGTGATAGTTCACATTTCTCTTGTTTACAGTGAAGATGCCACTTTTTTAAAAAGAGTTGACTTGTGTTTTACGTCACCCTTTCATTAGCTCATCTTGCTCCTCTAGGTTATCCTAGTCATTCATCACCCCGAATTACACGCAACAACGGGTCCAAAAGTCGTCTGATTTGCTGTCTCCTCATACTTGCACCCCAAAGCAAGGGAGGGCACTCTTTTAACCATTAAGGAGGCAGAAGGAGGGAAGACACAGGCTCAGTTCTGGTTCTATTCAAATCTTTCATTCTCCTTAGCTTGTAAGGGAAGTATCAAATATTTTAAAGCATTTGCTTGTTTGCAAGTGGTTTGCGTACATGTGTGAGAACATTAACAAGAAGGAGTTGATGTAAAGTGATAGATGTACTTCCACCTGAAATTTCTTTCTGTGGCCCATCTTGTCTGTGAAAAGGGTGAGCTCCACACATGGACCCCTGCCGCTCACCAGAGCCCTCCAAGCCTTTTGCCAGGGGCTGCTGCTGGCAGAGCCAGGCCTCACCTCTCAGGAGCCACAGCCAAGCCGTCATCTTCCCCTCAGAACTTCCCAAATCCAACAAGACAAACCCTTTTGAAGCCCCTATTCATCTGAAAAAAAACATTACCAAATGCAAAGCTGCCTTGGAAAGTACAGGGCTCAGCTCAGACCTTGTCTGATCTCAGCCCTCTGAAAGTTGGTTATAAAACCAACCAACCATCCAGGGAAGCCTTGCTCTTCACGTGACAATGAGCTATTCCACCCCTGCTCTAACAACCCACAGGACTCCACATTCTCCAAAGCTGGATTTGGTTTTAAGATGCCCAGCCTTTTCCTCCTTAAGTCTATCTTTACTGCAGAAAATGGCTTTTTAACGTCCTTTGTGCCAGAGTGCATCTGTTATAAAGACAAAATATTTCAGGCAGCACCATGACTTAAGAAAATACTCAGGACACTACACCACAGATTTCGGCCAGGCTAGCTTGCAAGAAACAGAAGTACATCTTTGCAAAAACAGCAATGTCTAACAAAAATAAAAATTTATTTTCCACAAGTGTTAATAAATGATGCGTATTTCTTTTGTCAGTAAGCTGTATTTTTTCCTTTTAAACATTTATAGCATTCAAAAAGATATTTTAAAACATAATTCAAGTTAGAATAAATGATGGATCAAGGAAAGTAGTGACTATAGGCAATATGGTGACTTGAAGCTCGTCACGGATGATGACTGTCTGAATGCAGTATTTTAAAATTCAAGTGTTTTGTAATTGTTGCAGATTTTTCACACTTCCAACAGCATACATTTTTAATGCTTGATTTAAAAATGTTTATAACCACTAAAAGTGTTCAGTAGTTATGTAGGAATCAGAAAAATGTAATTGAAGGTTATGGGATAAATTAATTTGCATTGAAGTAACTACAGATCTCCATAGAGTTTGCATTGTCAAGTTTTTTTTCCTCCAAAAAAGCTTTTCCAAATCTGTGATAACATTAGTGAAAACAAAACCACACAAGTAGGAGGGAGTAAAGGAAGGACCAGGGTATCTCTTGCTGAGTTTGTACAGCATCTACAGATGCTCTCACCAGCCATACAGTGTTCTCAATAGTGCCTACATTTGCTGAATTAATATTTATCTTCCAAGGACATACACTTCGAAACAAAAATGGATTAAATGTGTTGCTTGAGTTTCCAGAGAGATGTAACAGTTAAATTAATAGTGACTATATTTAGGGAAAAACACCAAAAAAAAAGTTATTTTTATTTGTTGCTCTTAAGGAAACTTGGAGTCAAGATCAAAGGATACTTTGATTTGTTTGAAAGTTGTAAATGATCCATTTCCAGATCTTATAAAGTTAGTGTGCAATCTGTGAGTACTTGTGCCATAATCGAGAAGGAAGGCTCTTCAGCTTCACGTGTCGATGCTGTAAACATGTAAATCTGGAAAATATTTTCCAAGCAGGCAGCCATGTGTAAAATTCACAGAACCTGTCATGAGAGAGCTGCAGCTGCAGAAGTGCAAACTTCTTGCTGCATCTTGAAGAATCCAGCTGGGGGGATGTGAAAGATTATTTTTTTTGTTGGTTTTTTTTTTTTTTTTTTT
>WHYT01012873.1:0-15061 GCA_009806455.1 Tetrax tetrax
AAAAAAAAAAAAAAAAAAAAAAAAAAACAACCAAAAAACACAGATGGGATGAGAGGGAAGCAGATGCATAGTTAAGCTGTCAGATCCAGGATGATAAATTCCGCCTTCCAAAGGCAGAGGGTAAAAAGGAGACAGCAACAAACCACCCAAAGCAGTGATGTAGTGAGCTGCTCAGTTGGCTCAGTTGAAGCCAGAATAGCTTCTCTGACCATATCCTTAGACGTGAACTTGTGCAGTTTTGCCACTAGATTTCTAGTCCCACACGAGAAGTTTGCAATACAAAGAACTGCATAGTTCACAAAGGTATAAAACACCTGTACTGTATCTATATCCATGCTATCAGTATATCTGTTTGCCTTTTAAAAATTGTATTCTTAAACATATAAACTGGATTATTTGCAGAATATCAAATTAATCAACAGGGTAAACTGAGTTTGCAGTACTAAAATTATTAGAGCTATTATAATTTACAGTCACTGAGATTTTGTCCTACTGTGAGTATGAAC
Source organism: Tetrax tetrax (assembly GCA_009806455.1). Lineage (NCBI taxonomy): Eukaryota > Metazoa > Chordata > Aves > Otidiformes > Otididae > Tetrax > Tetrax tetrax. Next base: position 507 of record WHYT01012873.1, read on the forward strand.
AAATTTAGCAAATTATTGAACATCATACAGAGAGAAAAGATAAAATTTTAATTTATAAAACCAAAGAATAAATAGAAGAAATATGTCTCATCTACTTTTCTAGACATCAGGAAAGCTTTCTAGACCAAAATGATGACTAAAATTATTTCCTGTGTTGCATGTCTGCTTCCCCTTGTGTATTAATTACTCTTCCATGCTTATCAGATACCAGTCTGCTTTTAAATCACTAATTAAAATACGAATGTAGAAAGCTATTTTTAAGCATCAAATTCTATTGTTTCATCAAGCTGAATTATTCCTTCCATATGCAAAGAGATGTTACCATGCATTTGAGATCTCAGGGTCCAAAATGGGAAAAAAAAAAAAAACCGAGCAGAAAGCACTAGCTATCCCTTTGCTTTTCAGAACAAAGCCTTATGCTCTGTTTGCAGTCTGTCTCAACAGTTAACCAAAATCACTCTCCTCTGGGAACTATCCTGATCTAATTAGTAATGCTGGAGCATGACCACAAATACAGCCATGTTAATCTCATCTGCATTTAAAACACAGGGAGAAGTCTGTTACCAGAAAGAAAGATTCCTTCTATTTCTTGAGACTACACAGTTCTCCTCTGTCTCTACTCTGCTTAGCTGCTTATTCTGGATGTCCATTTTCTTGTACTAAAAAGACCTCCATCCAAAACGCGTTCACAAAGTACTCTTCTTCTACAGGACTTTTCAAATCATACTGTCAGATGCTTGCCTGAAATGAACTGTAGGCACTTGGTACACAGTAATAGAGATAAGTCTAAAGAGTCTTTCATTAGTATTTTTGCAAGATCATTTGAACACCTTGTAAGCAAGAGACTATAAAATACATCAAAATAAAGTCAGAAAATTGTACTAAGCGGTATCTTAAAAATACTTGGATGTACCGATTTAAAAAAAAAAAAAATAAAATCACTGATTCCTATACTGGGCATGGAATATATTTACAATGAGGTATTAAGCTAAGATTTAAAAACATTTAAGTACAAATACAATCACACAATCTTTAAATAAATAAAATGTAAGTTAAAGTGACCCTGCTCTCACACACACTCATACACACATATTTGCCTGTAACTCATTATCGAGTTGTAAAAAAAAAATCTGAGAGAGAATGTAAGAGTAAAGTTTAACATCGTTTCCTCTGCAGGTCCCTGGTTATCTCCTATTGTCCCCTCCTCCCTTCAATTAACTGCCTCTTTCTGCTGATGATTTTCCTTGGAATTATTAGACTGCATTGGTTGTATAGGGGTTTATTTTCTGGAAGCAACACTGGTTAGAATGGTGGATTACCATAGATTTGCGTATGCATACAAATATGCATATTTTATGAATGTGGGTGAAATCCTAGCCTCAAGGATCTGCTGTTTAACTGACCAAAATTTCATGAACCTCTAGACTTAATCAGGGATAAATCTATGTTAGGATTACGACTTGAATACATACTACCCAAATTTCTTCCTGTTGCCTTTACTATCAAACAATCCAAACTCTATACAAAATATTTTTGAGAAGCAAAACATTCACATTTAGTACAGCAATTAACTATTTAACAGTAAGTCTAATTTTAAACCCCTGTTTTCAAGTTTTCCTTCTCAGCTTATTCACACTAATTCTATCAACATTCAACAGATGACCTAGCTTTGAGCTGTGCACATTCATTACTGTGAATGCTAAAATGTATATCTCCGTATCAATTACACAAAGGTCTCTTGAGGTAGTTTCACCAAAAAAGCAAACTCTTTCTCATGTGGTTTTGGAAATTACATGAGACTAGTACTTATCTCCTATTCACTGTCTTAGCTCAAAATGAAAGCAATCGTATCCAAGACTTCACTATGATCTTTCCAGTCTTCTCGTGGTAGCGTATGATTACTGTAACTTTCAAAAAGATACTTTCTTCCTTGTTTTGGGAATTAATTCCACTGTTATTGCTGTTATTCTTGCTTTTTATAGAATGACAGAATAGTTAGGATTGGAAGGGACCTTTAAAGGTCATCTAGCCCAACCCCCCTGCAAGGAGCAGGGACATCCCCGACTAGATCAGGTTGCTCAGAGCCCCGTCCAACCTGGCCTTGAATGTTTCCAGGGATGGGGTATCTACCACCTCTCTGGGCAACCTGTAACAGTGTTTCACCACCCTCATTGTAAGCATTTTTTTTCCTTATATCCAGTCTGAATCTACCTATTTCTATTTTAAAACCACTACCCCTTATCATATCACAGCACGACCTGCTGAAGAGTTTCTCCCCATCTTTCTTATAACCCTCCTTTAGCTATTGGAGGCCCATTATAAGGTGTCCCTGGAGCCTTCTCTTCTCCAGGCTGAACAGCCCCAACTCTCTCAGCCTGTCCTCATACGAAAGGTGCTCCAGCCCTCTAATCATCTTCGTGGCCCTCCTCTGGACTCTATCCAACAGATCCACGTCCTTCTTATGTTGGGGGCTCCAGAGCTGTATGCAGTACTCCAGGAGAGGTCTCATGAGAGCAGAGAAGAGAGTGAGAATCACCTCCCTTGACCTGCTGGCCATGCTCCTCTTGATGCAGCCCAGGATGCAGTTGGCCTTCTGGGCTGCAAGCACACATCGCCAACTTCTCATCCACCAGTACCTCCAAGTCCTTCTCCTCAGGGCTGTTTGCAATCCATTCTCTGCCCAGCCTGTATTTGTGCTTGGGATGGCCTCAACACGTGTGCAGGACTTTGTACTTGGCCTTGTTGGACTTCATGAGATTTGCATGAGTCCTCTATAAATATCCCATTTAATTCCATTTTCTAGATTTACTTTAATATTTTACTTCCACATCTCCCCTGATCTCATAATGTTGGCTATTCAAGGAACTTATAGAAGCTTTATTATCTGTGAACAATATATATACAGTCCTAACAGCAACTTTTGAATTACTAACCCCAATTCTTGTGATTCCTGGCTGTTCTTCTCAGATCTTCTATCAAAGTAAACATCTGATATGGGCAGTTAAACCTTGTAGTACAAGTGGACTAATGTTTATGATTAGAAACTTGGTAACTTTAAATATTATTTTAAAGGAAAACTGCTCTTCGCTGTAACTCTAAAAGACTCATTGCATTATACAAATATTAAGGAATTAACACAGGTTTGTAATCACATTTTTTAAAATGCATATTTGCCCTAAATCTCTTGCTACTTCATCTGTTTTTCTTCTGACCTAGTATTCCTAAAATTTTAGCATCTAGGTAATAAGTACATATAAATAAATGGAAAAGTATGGTAGAACTATGGTAGAACTTACGCAACATATTTATAGCATGCAGTCAACATAAAAAATTTCATTTGAAACTATTTTCAGGTAGATTATTTGGTTTACACCCACCAACTACCTCTCTTTCACAAATGTTCATTTTATTCTGCATTTAAAGCTTTAACCAAATTCCAACCAAAGATAGTGGATTCTATCCACTGATTTGAATGGGCTTTGGATCTAGCTCATGCAAGGACACAATTAGGCATTTGAACAAAAATGCTCTCAAATTCTGTGCTATTTGTGCATACAAGCTCTCACTGAATATAAGAGAACAGCATATACTCTTAGGAGCTTTGCTTTATATACCTGAATTCTAAATCAGCAAATCTTATTTAATCTTTTTTACTAAATAATATTTACAAATACTTCTACAATGAAATGGAGTGTAACTTTAAAAAAAAAATTATATCTCATGTTTTCTATCTGTGCAGGAATGTTTTCTGCTTAAGAGTTATGTTTTAGGAAAGAAATTCTACAATGATATATTCACTGCAACATCAATTCAAGTCCCAAAGCACATTCCCTTGCAAGAAAGCATAACAACATCACATGGACTGCAGGCTAGAGCTCAAATAGTTCAAATCAAACAGAATGTAGCAAATACAAAGCAGTTTCATTTGGATATGTGTAGATTAGCCCAAAATATTTCACAGAGACAGGAATGTATAGTATCCTCTGGGCTTCAGATAGCAGAAGCATTTATCCTGTCACTCTTTCTCTGTCTGTTGCACTTGCTTCAAACTGCATACTCAAGCTGCAAAGGGAGAGCTACTGTCAAGTCAGAAGGAAAAATTACTTCTTAATCCATGCAACTCATCTCCCCATACCACACTGTTTTACTTCAGGTCATTCTGAACAGTATCAGATTACAGGCTGTCACACACATTTGCAATGTGCTGCATCACATCATTAGCCAATGCAGACGTTCAGACTAAGGACAAGTTTATGTTTATACATATGTATGTGGAAAGATAACTGGATCTGATCTCCACTGTTCACCCAGGTGTGGCTTGGTTTCATACAAATCACTCTAGGGATATACAACAGAAATGATCCATGCACCATTTGAACTTCCTTTGTACCTGCCTGACACTGACAACTTGCACAAAATGCAGCTGCACAGAAATAATACTATGTGTATCTAACTTTGAAAATTTCATTTTAATAATACAGACAAGCACAGGGATTTCAACTTTTTAGAGTCTTATTCTTTTCTACTTGTTGTCATGGATACTACATCTTCTCCTCTTTCCCTTTTCTCTCCTTCATCATATTTGACTTTTCTATGTTGGTGTCCATGGTGACATCCTGCTATCAGTACACAATGCATGTCCCAACTTCCACATTTTTATAATGGGCTCAGGTATTTAAAGAAGTTTTCCCTATGTGACTAACATTATTGTATCTTAATCTCTCTTTACTAGCAAGAAAGAAAAAAAAATCCTTTTCTGTGCATTTATGAGACATTTTTAGTTTTATTCACTTGGATAAACTCATGAGTTGCAACATCTTATTTTCAGGATGGCCTCTGGGGACAGCTGCCATACATTCAATCCATCACAGGCAAACAAGGATGCAGAGCAACCAGGCAAGTGTTTATGCATCAAAATATAATTGGCTAAATTTCCAGAGACACAGAGCTTCAGAAGTAGAGAGTATGAGCAAGCAGGCAGTGCAAGGAATCTCAGGATCTGAGAAAACATCAATAAAATTAAAAAATACACATTTCCTCCTACAAGTCACAGGTCCTTTCAAATTATTTACCAACACACACCTCGGGGTTGGGGGGCTTAGGGGAGAGAACCCAAACCTCTAAAAACCCCGGTACTAAACAGATGCACAGGATTTAATTATTTTATTACTTTCCCATGTATTAGACCCTCTTTTCAGAGGATCCAGCATATACACACAGTGGAGAGATAATGTACCACTTGGGACTGGCTTGAAGACGCTTCTTGCATGTCTATCTGACATGAAGGCACACCTTGTAGTAATGAGTTGGGGTTTAAGAGATTTATGCAGAACTATGTTGGTTCTGGCTTACTGTAAAAACCAGACAGTTTTGGATTACAAGAAAATAAGAAAAAAAAAACCCAAAAAACAAAAAAAAAAGGTTTTCTGCTATGATTCTGTATACAACTGGCAAACTCTTGGCCCCAGTGAATTGGTGCCAAAGCTATCAATAGCTTTGATAAGGCCAGGATCCTACTGGATCCCAAATGGCACTTCAAATTTTGTCAGTCAGTGAAGTGTAACCTAGACACACAAGCTCCAGGTTTACCAGAGCCCCAGTGAAGCTCTGAAAAACAAAGCATAAGTTAATCACTGTGTTGGACTTTGCCTGGCAGCAGCTTTCAAACATTCCCATGAATATTTCGTGATAGGGATCTTGGCATACTGTTGTAGTCAACAAGTAAAGAAATAATTCAGATCTGTGTTGGTGTGATAAAGTAACCCAAATGAAACATGTTTACAGCTGCATGAAATCATATTTGTCAGGGCACAAGTGTAGGAATTTTTAAGTTTATGGTCTTCACAAGAAGTGTTCCCTAGTACCATAAATTGTGAAATTCAGCCATGGGTACTGTGAATCACAGACTTGCTATTTCCTCCCTGAGATGCAATCCAGAAAAGTCTCCCTACTTTCCTTCTCTTTTTTTTTCATCTCCCCAGGAGACAGCTATTCTAACTTGCTTGCTCAGTGCACTGAGATCTGAAAATTGGCTGCTAATTACCATGTGTTTCAATTCTCAACTTAACTGGTGATCTGGGAAATCAAGACATGGTCTCATATATACGGTAAGATCAATAAGCTATCACCTAGACTGCTGAGACACAATGTCAGTATTTGCTGTTATATAGTGCATCCCTCTGGTTTGCCCCTAAATTCTAGTGATCATGGGCTGTTAAATTATTCAGACTGTTTGGTCAAATTTAGCCTATTCCGTGAAAAAAACAACAACAACAAAAAAACCAACTCAAATAAAAAAAAAAACAAAACTCCATGAATATGGACCTAGTAGCCATAGATAACTGATCCCAGTATAGCTTCTAGATAATGTATATAAAACAGGGCATAATTATTTCAAACTATGTTTTACGGGTGATCTATTTTCAACTTTTTAAAAGGAAGGAGGGAACTAACATGAATTATGGTTATTTCTTTATTTAAAAGTCAACAGATTTTCCCCCCACAAAAAATAAATTATACAGATAAAAGCAAAAGCATCAAACAGATAAGCTATGTGGAAATATTTTTTTTTCTCTTATGGAATAGTTGGTACGGGTCTACTGAATGCAATAGACTTGAGCAAATTCACACAAAGAGCAACTCAGACACCCTTCTACTACATATGTCCTCAGTTGCAGGTATCTAAAAAATAATGAGGAACTAATATGAGGAAAAAAACTTAATTATGTTTGTGTTCAGATTTCTGTAGTTACAGAACAGTCTTTATATATACTTACAAAACCTCTAGTTTTGGGAGGACGTTTTCACAGCCCAGAGAAGTAGGTAAGCAAAATAAATTTATATTTTTAATTCCCTACTTGGTTTTGCAGAAGACAAAAAAAAAACAAGAAGAAAACAGAACAAGGACATACAAAATAGCTCCCACATGGCTGGGTGGAATTAAACTTGCAACAGAACAGATTTAAATGGGTTAAAAGTTAAATACTATTACTGGCAAGCAGCATTTGCAAAGGATTGTACAATTACGGACCAAAAAGGCAGGTTAATCCGTTTTCAGTTTCATAGTTTGTGATACTGTCTTTATTTTTAAGGCATTTTCTGACATTACTCAATTCTATTATGATGCTTCAAAATTAAAATCCTTTATTTGTGGTCTCTGTATCTACTCTCATGCTAAAACCTTAAGCCTCTCTAACACTAAGGTCATTATCTGATCCCTCCAGTATATCCTCTCTGAAACCTTAAAGCTCTGATCTAGGGATCTCTTACAGGGCCACACATCTGTTTAATGACATGATAGCCTTGACTGAAAAAAATTAACCCCTTTGCTGGTAGTCCTCTTCATCACCTGTGATGTTTATGCAACATTATCCATCAACTTATTTTTGGCAGTGGAGTACTCTTTTTGGTGAGCACCACTTCTAAACAAGATTGTCACAGGCACAATTAAAGAGCAAAACTCCAAGTCAATCATAAAAAAAAAAAGAGGGAGAACAATTTACTTCTGTGCTTTTATAATCCTGTTATATACCTGAATACCTGTTAGTTTAAGTTTAGGGCATATGCACAACACTCAGAAGAGTAAATTAGCTAGAAAAAACTTCCAATGTATTACAAAATGCTTTCTTTCCATAGTTCTCTCTATCTGATCATCACAGGTGGCCCAAGACCTTACACTGGCCTTCCAGTACCTAAAGGCAGCTTATAAGAAAGATGGGGAGAAACTCATTAGCAGGGCCTGTTGTGACAGGAAAAGGGGCAATGGTTTTAAACTAAAGCAGAGTAGATTTAGACTAGATATGAGGAATACATTTTTTACAATGAGGGTGGTGAAACATTGGAACAGTTTGCCCAGAGAGGTCATGGATACCCATCCCTGGAAACATTCAAAGCCAGGTTGGACAGGGCTCTGAGCAACCTGCTATAGTCAGGCATGTCCCTGCTCCTTGCAGAGTTGGACTAGATGACCTTTGAAGGTCCTTTCCAACCCTAACCATTCTATGATCCTATGATTCTATTCTATGATTCTATCTGCCTGGTGAAGGCTTTTTCTTTGCTTCTGGTTATAATATGAGAGCTTGAAGAGACAATCAGCTGTAAGTAACTTACACCTGTTAGGGCTCCAGAAGTAAAAAATAAACTGGCCTGTTTACTTCCTTACATATTACAATTATAGGCAGTTCCATTATGTCATAGATCAAGCAAGCGGGGCAGATGGCCAGCTTTGCTGAACTGGGAACTCCTCATTGAGATCAAGAGGAAAAAGAAACTGTATGATCTCTGGAAGTGAGGTCAGGCTTCACAGGAATAGTATAGAGCTACGTTTGTTGGGGTTTTTTTAACTGTATAAATAGCAATAAGAGGTCTAAAGAAAACATTGGACTGATACTTGTTGAAGATGGAATGAAGAAGTAGAGGCATTCAATGCATTTTTTTGCCTCAGTCTTTAATAACACTGGTAGACCTTGGGCTGCTTGGTCCCCTCAGCTGGAGGACCACAAGTGTGTGAACAATGACTTCCCATTTGCGGGCACTGAAATTGTAAGGTTGTATCTGCTGAATGTTCACAAGTCCATGTAGCCTGATGGGATGCATCCCAGAGTGCTGAAGGAGCCAGTGGATGTTACAGTAGGAACCCTCTCTATTATTTACCAAAGGTCTTGGGAGTCTGTAGAGGTCCCTGCTGACTGGAAGCTAGCCAATGTTACTCCAATCCACAAAAAGGGTGTAACGGGAGACCCAGGGAACCACAGACCTCTTAGTTCAACCTCAAATCCTGGAAAAATAATGGAGAAGATTATACTGGGTACTATTGAAAGGCATTTAAAGAATAATGTAATCATCAGTCACAGTCAATATGGGTTCATAAAAGGAAGGTCCTGTTTAACTGATTTTATATCCTTCTATGACAAGGTCATCCATCTAGTGAATGGAGGGAAGGCAGTGGATGTAGTTTTTCTGGATTTTAGTAAGGCTTTTGATACTGTCCCTCACAGCATCCTTCTGGACATGTTGTTAAACTGTGGGATGAGTGGGTTCATGGCACGTTAGCTGAACAACTGGCTGAAGGGCACAGCTCAGAGTGTTGTAGCTAACAGGGCTACATCTGGCTGGTGACCAGTCACCAGTAGTGTTCCTCAAGGTTCAATTCTAGGGACAGTTCTGTGCAAAATATTTATCAATGATCTGGACACAGGAGTTGAATGCACCATGAGAAAGTTTGCTGGCCATACCAAACTGGGAGCTGCTGTTCACTCTGTTGAGGGACAGGAGGTCTTGCAAAGGGATCTAAATATATTTGAGCATTGAGGTATTATTAATGGGATGACATTTAACAAGTTGAAATGCAGGATTCTACACCTAGGACGGAGTAATGTTGGGCACTAGTATAAATTGGGAAAGGAGTGGCTGGAGAGTAGCCCTGCAGAAAAGGATCTGGGGTGCTGGTCGACAGCAGGTTCAATACGAGTCAGCAGTGTGCCCTGGTAGCTAAGAGGGCAAACCACAACATGGGGTGTGTTAAACACAGTATAACCAGTTGGTCAAAAGAGGTGATTATCCTACTGTATTCAGCATTGGTGCAGCCTCAACTTGAGTACTGTGTGCAGTTCTGAGCTCCACAATTTAAAAAGGATGTAAAGGTCCTTGAATGCATCCAGAGGAGGGCAACAAAGATGGTGGAAGGGCTGGAAGGAATGTTCTGTGAGGAGCAGCTAAGGACTTTGGATTTGTCTAGTTTGGAGAAAAGGTGGCTGAGGGGCCATTTCATTGCTCTCTACAGCTTCCTGAGGAGGGGAGGTGGAGAGGGAGGTCTTGATTTCTTCTCCCTGGTATCCAGTGATAGGACGCATGGGAATGATTCAAAGTTGCACCAGGGGAAGTTTAGACCGGACATTAGGAAGCATTTCTTTACTGAGAGGGTGGTCAAATATTGGAACAGGCTTTCTAAAGAGGTGGTCAATGCTCCAAGCCTGTTAGTGTTTAAGAGGGATTTGGACAATGCCCTTAACAATATGTTTTAACTTTTGGTCAGCCCTGAAGTGGTCAGACAGTTGGACTAGATAATTGTTGTAGGTCCCTTCCAAATGAAATAGTCTATTCTATTTTACTTCCTTTTAAAGAATAACTGAAAAGGAGATTTGCCAGGGCTCTAGGCACCCTAATATGCCATAAATAATACAGTTAAATCTCAGTAACATTAAAGTAATCAATTAAAAAATAAATCAGCCAGACAGCCATTAAAAACCAAACCTTTCTATGTCTTCATCGTTATGGAACACATGCAGGCATCCTTCCCTAGCATCCTAGCAGACAAATGTTTCTTTAAACATGCCAGTCATGGCAATGACCTGTTTTAAGACAAGATAAGAAGCCTATTGCAAAACTTCCAGTAATTTCCAGATTTCCTGGTCTTTTAGAAAATTATTCAAACTACTGCATCATAAAAATCAAACTCTATCATATGGATCTTCAACACATGGTTTCATTCTTCACAGGCATGCTTGGAAATCACAAAGCATAAACGTATTTCCCACTGAAATGGCCTAATTTTGCATAGAAAATCATCTTCTTTTCTCTTGCTTACTAAGGGCACAAATAGTTTACCTAGCACAGCTTTCAAAATTGGTTCTTCAGGAAGAGGTACTTCACTAAAAGTATTTCCTTAGGAAGGAATTGATAAGGCCTGCTGGAGTGCACCATGGGAGAAAACCATAATCTGCACCCATTCATCTGCCTGTGCTCAGACCAGCCCCTCCAGAGCTTTTTGCTGTGCTGCTTATTTGTACTGCAGTAGCTGGCACTGGTTGTCTTATCTTGTCTTGTGTAGGGTACCCGCTCTGTGTCCCACTCCAAGGCAGCCTAAGCAACCGAAACAGCACTGGGAACCATGGTTGAAAGTTGCTGAGTAGCTACAGATCACAGCTTCCTGCTGTGGTCTATCCTCAATCCATATATAGCCAATGTAGGTATCAGGCAAGCAAAAGAACACCAAAAAATGTGATGGAAAGTTGGATCAATGGCTTCTCAGTTTTGGTGATTTTTTGTTTCTCATACAAACTATTTTCAGTGATTGAGACCTTAGGAGAAATAGGTATCTTGGCTACTATTTGCTTGCAATCCAATGTCCAAAAATCCCATTCCCACCACTTGCATAAATATACACACATAGTCAGAAAGTATACATACCACAAATACTCAGAAAGGCCCTACGCAGGGACAACAAGAAATAGAATTCACTCTCCTTCTTTTTTTTTTTATGCAGACTTCACCACCACTGCTCTCCTGTTAGTGGAAAAGGCTCAGTGACACCACCAGTAGAGAAACGAATGACATGGCTGGGTCTCAACAACTGGGTATGCTTTCCTGACAGAGTAGATACAGATAATTTCTGGATCATGTCTTGGCACATACATCTTGTAACATCTCCTGAGAAAAAAAAAATAAGTTTAAGATCAGATATTTCCAATCAGCTTGCTAAATAGCTCTTTGGTAAAAACATCAGGTTCTAATTAAGCAATTTTTTAAACAGAAAGTGCTAACTTTCCATGGATTTATATTTAAATCATTAAAAGATTTTTCCCAACAGAAATACTATACAGTTGTAATACCTCATGGGATATATTTTTTCTGCTTCTCAATATTTCCATTGTCTGCAGTGGGCTTAGCTCCCATGCACATATTTCCCACAATCCACTACAATCACCAACTCCTATGAGGACTGACAGATAGGTACCACAGGAGATATAACCTAAGCTAAGACCATAATAGACAAAAGAATGGAAACACAATTGCTGAATTACAGTGCCGAGGTAGCTTTTCAAGGTGGAATATTTTGGGTTTAGGTATTTCACAGATATTTTTCTTGGGGGAAGAATATCTGACAGGAGTATTTTAAAGATATGTAGGGCAAACCACTGAAGGAGGCTTTAGCAGAGCTGAGAAAGGTAGATTTCCTTTTTTCATGACAACATTTTTAGTTGTACTTTCTGCCTGTATTTTTCCTGTCCATGAGAACTGTCTCCAGGTTTGTTGTTTTTTTTTCTTCTCCTTCCTTTTGGAAGACAATTAACCAAAGCTAAACTCCCTATATGCTCTGGTCAGCTGATGATTACTGGTACAAACTTAATTTGAAACATCTCCAGTTGAGCATTACGATGGTACAGTTCTGCTTCCTGTAGAGAGAGGTAACTGCTATTCAATACAAAACTTGCTTAACTTTGTCTTGCAAGCTTATATGAAGGAAGGTAGGGCATAAAGTACTACAGTGAATTCAGGAAAATATAACACAGCGTTCAAAAAAAAATGTAAGAAGTATCCTAAGCATTCACATGGAATTCTCGTCAGGGCTCTTAAGGTAAACTTGTGAACTATAAATTTGTGTACTGGAAGTACAAGTTTGGAGCAGTCTAGCATTGTATCACCTAAAGATTCAAAGGTCTCTTCTGTCTTGTTGAACTCTTGCCCAGTGTAGAAGATACTTACATTCAAGAAGAACAGAAGCTAATTCAAAGATTTAACGTACAATTGCTTTTAGATAGTATAAAATCCTTCTCAAAGCATTATGTGTGCAACAGCATTGTAATAAATAAGAGCTTTCAGACTGATATCTGATTTCTTTGTATTGAAATCCCTACTGATGGTACTATAACTACCTATCTAATTAGACCTTGTTTTGGAAACTGTGTATACTGCTGCCACAGCTTTTAGCACTTCCGAATTAAGCCAGAGGTTACCACTCTCAATAATTCAGACTGTCTTCTCCAACTATGCCCGTGGCCACAGTAGTGTGAAATAGGATTTTAGAGGTTGCAATTTGCAGTCCTAATCTGGGCTAAAAAATTTGATATTTCCACATCCAACAATATTTATTTTGTATTTATTCTTTATGTATTTCTTTACTTTTAAAAGGTAAACCTTAGTATTCCAAAAGACAAACTAAAGAAAATATATTTATAGGAAGCTTGAAATGGCAAATCCAAACATATAGGGCTAATATAGGACTCAGAGCTACTCAAATTTTCAAGGGAAAAGTTAATATTGGACTGAGATTATGGGAAATTGGAACATTTTTACATTACTTAGTAAGGAAAAAAAGATAATCTGCAAACTTACTAGGAAAGAAATAGGAAGCAAAAGTGAACATTTTCCCTCACTACCATCCTATCATTTCTCAAGAACTAAAAGTATTCAGACCTCAGTACGTATTTCTTCCTACTTAAAATTTAGGTCTGAATGTAGGTATTGCAAAAGTAAAAAATCACTATTCTATTAGGTTACACACAGTTATTGTGTACGTATTTCTTCAATCATTCTGAAATTTGATTAAAATTAAATGAAACCTTTTCTCTTCTCACAAATGACACAAAAGAGTTGCTCTGAATGCATTAACTTCTTGGACAAAACCAAAGTATGTGTGATTTAGATCTTCCCCTTTCTCTTTTCTTAATGTAATTCAAATATTTGTCTGTCTGGATTTCAGTGAAAGAAAATTATTTGTTTTGGTTAGCAATTTTCCCCACAAGCTTGTTCACTGTAATTGCTATACCTTGAATTTTCATAGTAAAAGTTTGCTTAGGGACTTAGAAATAAAGATATTAATCTATACTGCTGTTTAGAAAAGGACTTTCTCTAAACTGGAGAATTCATCAGAAAAAAATTCCAAAGTTAGCATTTTCAGAACCGCTGGATCATTTGTAGAATTATAGATTCCCTTCTAACCGATAGTATTCAGAAAATGATAATTTTTCAGTGCCCATAATTTATTGAAATCTTGCATGGAAAAGATGCATATACTGTTTCTGTCTCTACACAGATTACCTGATTTTGTAGGCTACTTTTAGTCTGTTGGGCTGAAATATTTTATAAAACAGAGCTCTTCCTGGTTAGCTACTTCCTGAACAGGAAAAGTCTTGTTTTTCCATTTAAAAGAAGTCTTAGTTTTCTAAAGGTTTATTTATGTGTGGAGAGGCCTGTTTTTCCATTTAAAAGAAGTCTTATTTTTCTAAAGATGTATTTATGTGTTGAGGATAGTAATTCTGGTGATGTGTGTGTGTCCTCTTTCTAAGCCTATCTCTCTTAAATCACCTGAAGTCTGACAAATTCATCCTCCCTGAGACAGCATACACTGTGAATAAGAACAGTTCAGCTAAAAATCCTGCAATCCTTCCCATTAAGAAGGGACATCTCCCTCTTTTTTCATATCTAGTCCTCTGTCTATGCCCCTAACATCTCTCAGTTTCATCAATCTGTCACAGGCAGAGATCTAAGCTGACACCAAGCTGAAGGTTATTGTGAGCAGCTATTTGGAACCAGTATGATTCCTGAAGTATAACAAAAAAAAAATGAGAATTTTTGTTTAAAATGCAAAATTTCACTTAAAATCAAAAGTGATTAGTAGGATCTGGGAGAGTTATGGGCAATCATGGCTTGAGTATAATTATTCATACCTATCACATTGTTTATTCACATGCCAAATAGCTGCAAGAATTATAGACGCTATATAACGCAGTATAATTTCTAAAAGCATGGGAGGTTTTTTGGTCTTTCCCATGGGA
>WHYT01012873.1:15326-35640 GCA_009806455.1 Tetrax tetrax
GCTTCTCCTTTTTTTTTTTTTTTTTCTTGAAACTATTTGGTTTCCTTCCCACCACTCCCCTTTTCTTGGTTCTGAAACACTGTCCTGTTATTAAGGGCTTCTTCCAGCTGTATACCCGCACAGATCACCTGTGTAATGATTTTATACATGGACTAGTCCCACGATGGGATTGTTGCCCATTGTAGTCCCCCCCAGAACTCTCTTCTTCCTTTTATGCTTCCGTGCTTTATGCTTGTTTACATTGACCATACTAATGCTATTGGTGGTCACAAAGTAATAAAAACATTTTTCCACCAACATTTATTAATCCCTTCATGTCATTTATTAATCCAATGATGTCAAACATGAAAGCAGTCTACAAAAACCACATGCTTTTGAAGCTCAACTATTATACCAATATATAACTCTTGATTGCTTTAGTTTCTATTCTTTTTCCCATGGGCAACTGAGCCACTCAAGGAAATTCACCGCAATTCAAAAAGAAAACACAAGTCTACCTGCTAGCAATGCTTCATTAGTGTTTATTCATTGATTTTCTCTTCTTTAGAGAACAATGAGCCAGAAATATAATAGAGGGTTTTTTTTTTTTAAATTTAAATTCCACTTTACTCTAACTAGCATATTGCATATTGTGTTCTATCACCAATTTCAGTTACTATTTGCCAGCAAAACAACTCTTCACTTTATGGGGTTTGTTCCAGTTGTGACCTTGGATATATAAACCCAAAATGAAAAATTATGCTGTGAAGAACTTTTCTTTCAAAACACATGGTGAAAGCAAAAAGTATCTAAGGGAACCTGAATATGAAGTAAAAAGTGAAAGTCAGATCCCTGCAGCAAGCTTCAAAAAAAAAAAAAATTTTAATAATTTTTAATGAAATTACATTTATTTTCAGGGTATTAACCTAAAAAAAATTGGGAATTCTTTTTTGTTGATCATAGAATCATAGAATCATAGAATGATAGAATGGTTAGGGCTGGAAGGAACCTTCAAAGATCATCTAGTCCAACCCCCATGCAAGACGCAGGGACATCTCCACCTAGATCAGGTTGCTCGGAGCCTCATCCAGCCTGGCCTTGAATGTTTCCAGGCATGGGGCATCCACCACCTCTCTGGGCAACCTGTGCCAGTGTTCTACAACTCGCATTGTGAAAATTTTTTCCCTAATATCCAATCTAAATCTACCTCCCTCTATTTTAAAACCCATTACCCCTCATCCTATCACAACAGGCCCTGCTGAACAGTCTCTCCCCATCTTTCCTGTAGGCCCCCTTGTGGTACTGGAAGACCTCTATCAGGTCTCCCAGAAGCCTCCTCTTCTCCAGGTTGAACAGTCCCAACTCTCTCAGCCTGTCCTCATACGAAAGTGCTCCAGCCCTCTGATCATCTTTGTGGCCCTCCTCTGGACCCTCTCCAACAGATCCACGTCCTTCTTATGTTGGGGACTCCAGAACTAGACACAGTACTCCAGGTGGGGTCTCACCAGGGCAGAGTAGAGGGGGAGAATCACCTCCCTCGACCTGCTGGCCATGCTCCTCTTGATGCAGCCCAGGACGTGGTTGGCCTTCTGGGCCACAAGGGTGCATTGCCTGCTCATGTTGAGTTTCTCATCCACCAGCACTCCCAAGTCCTTCTCCTCGGGGCTGGTCTCAATCCATTCTCTGCCTGGTGTGTATTTGTGCCTGGGATGGCCATGACCCAGGTCCAGGACCTCGCACTTGGCCTGGTTGAACTTCATTAGGTTGGCACGGGCCCACCTCTCCAGCCTGTCCAGGTCCCTCTGGATGGCATCCCTTCCAGCGTGTCGATGGCACCACACAGCTTGGTGTCATCAGCGAACTTGCTGAGGGTGCACTCTATCCCACCGTCCATGTTGCCGACAAAGATGTTGAACAGGGCCAGGCCCAACACGGACCCCTGAGGGATGCCACTTGTGATGGGTCTCCACTTGGACATTGACCACCACTCTCTGAGTGTGGCCATCCAGTCAACTCCTTTTCCACCGAGTGATCCATCCATCAAACCCATGCCTCTCTAGTTTAGAGAGAAGGATGTTGTGCGGAACAGTGTCAAAAGCTTTGCACAAGTCCAGGTAGATAATGTGTGTGTATTTTAATGATAATTCTTAAATTCACAGAGGTGAGGGGTGGATTTGTTTAGTGAGGGGGCCTACAGTGGCAGCTCCTGCAAGAAGCTGCTAGAAGTTTCCCCTTTGTCTGGTGAACTCCCCTGGATCTAGGGTGGACCCGCCACTGGCCAGGGCTGAGCCAACTGGTGACAGTGATAATGCCGCTGTGATGATGTATTTAAAAGGGGGAAAAAAAAAAAAAAAAAAAAAAAAAAAAAGTAGGAGCTGGGGCCAGAGAGGGAAGAGAGAGAGAGACATGAGCCTTATGTGCCTTGCAGCCCTCACCTTCTGGCCTCCTGCCAGGCAGCTCTCTGGGCCAGACTTGGCCCAGCCCATTCACAAGAAGTGGAGAGGAGATGAGATGTGAAGAGAACCAGAGAAGTTCACAATTGGCCTGAGCCAATTGTGAAGAACTTCTTGTGAGAAGAACGGCTGCAGATGCCCAGGTCAGTGAAGAAAGAGAGGGAGGAGTAATGTTGCTCTTGGCAAGATTCCACTGGTTCTTCTCTCAAGGAGGAAGGAGTGCTGGAAAGCAACACGTGATGAACTGACCAAAACTGCTATATTCCCTGTCCCCCTCTGTGCCGCTCAGGAGGGGAAGGAGATAGAGATAATTGAAATGAAGTTAAGGCTGGGAAGAGGGAGAGGTGGGGAGAAGTTGTTTTTGTTCTCTTACTCGTTTTCCCCAAGTCGAGTCTGTTTTGCCTGTAATGGTAACTTCAATTATCTCTCCCTGCCCTTATCTCAAATCTTGAGCTTTTTATTATATTATGTCTCCCCTATTCTCTTGGAGGGTGGCGGGAGTGAGTGAAAGACTGCATAGCTTGGTCCTGAGCGGGGCTAAATTACGACAAAGTCACTAGGACTTCGGAGTAAAGTATACTGAATAACTGTCTTTCCTTCAACATTCTGATTAAAAGAAGAAGAATATTTGAAGGAATTTGTTTTTAATTTGCCTTAGATTATCTTTTTTTTATTTTCTTTCTTACAAAAAAAAAAAAGTCAGAACACAGTTCTATTGAAAGGGAAACTTATTTTTGTATTGCAGTTTAATGTTCTTTAATCTTTATATATTTGATTTTTGTTATTTTCTACATTAAAAGACTTCCTTCTAAAATTCATATTGAATCTCAAGGATTTTAACACTGAATATTTTGCTTTTTCTAAGCTTTCTTTTTTTCCTCAGCCAGGGTTGTTTGTTTTAAATTCAGCTTGAATTTGTGAATTTAGTCCTGGATCCTGTATTTTTCGGCAAATAATTAAAAAAAAATTACCTAAATCCAGTGAAAATTTTAAGTTGCTTTATAACTTTTGAAAACTTGGACTCAGGTGATTTTTGAAACCTTTGTCAAAATAAGGGTTTAGAGTATGATAACTCAATGAATAGTTCTAAGTATCAAAAGCTTGATGGTGAGTGCATAAACAATTCGGAAATGACCAAGTTCATTTTAAGTGCTAGCAGGAGAAGATGTTGCTTTGTTGCTGCTGTTTTGGTGAAGCTTAGTGCACCTCACACTCAAACATACAGAAAGGTTCTGTGAGCACTCGTTAAACAGCTTCTATACCCAAGCAGCTGACCTGCAAACATCTGTTTCACTAGTGGTTTAAATTCAGGAAAAACTCGGACACTCGGGTAGCTGTACTGCACTGACACTACTTTAGCTGGCTGGGCTAGATCTGGACGCTCTGATAAGGAGCAGGAAGATGACATCTCCCACTACTATAGCCAGAACCAGAGGGCAGAGGAAGGGATGTGTCTGATGGCTTCTTTATGTCCTCTCCTCTCCTTCTCCTCCTCTGCATGCAAATGCAATTTGAATGTAGTTGCTTCGTTCTAGTCTGGTGTGGCATACCTCCCCTAATCCTAGCAAGGGTAGGGTGTATGTGTATTACACTGTTAAAAGCCAAGAAATAAAGGAGATAAGATGCAGTTTTTCTTCTGCTTCCCCTTCTTGTTCCAGAGGACAAGTCAAACTGCTGGCTTATACCCATCCAAACTTTTAACCTTCACACAAACCAGATGTTTGCCTCAGTCAGGGAAAATCTGAAAACAATATTATTGAATCTCTATTCTTTCACACATTAACAGCAGGCCACCCAACAGAATTTGCTTTTCTACAGACTGATCAAGTGGGAAATTTTATATATCTATCTATACCTTAAACACTCCCACCTGCAAGCAGCTTCATAAGCCAGTTCTCAACAGATCCAAGAAATCAAGCATAAACAACTCAGCTCAAGAAACCATGGTGACTTGCAGTAGAAGCAATACATTTACTTACCAGAACTAGATTAACTGTTGAACCTCAGTCTTCCTATATATATTTCATATCTATTCTCATTCAATTATTTTGTCTGACTTTGTCCTAAATAACATACATTTCCCAAATTCTCAACTTTATAAATTATATTTAACCTCTTAATAAAAACTGAATGTATTCTCTATACCTCCCCTTTAAGACCAACTGCAAGGAGAATTTTTACCCATAAAGAAAAAAAAAACAAAACCCAAAAACAAACCAACCAGAAAAATTATAGCAGTTACAATGCTGACTTTATCTTCCAAAGTTCTTTCACCGATTCTCTGTGTTTTTCGTGGGCTTCTTTCTTTTGTTTCCATCTGTAGCAGATAAAGACAATTAAAAAGATTTAGGTTTCTCTTTTGTCATCTGCACCCCCTCTGGTATTTGCAGGGTTGTCTACTCTAACCATGCTTTTCTTTTTGTAGAATAGGTTAATTATGCAGGCGCACAAGTTCATGTGAATTACCGTCTTCTGGAGTTTTTTCCTAACCAGTGAGAAGTTCTGGCTGCATTAATTGCTCTCATCACAGAAAAGAGCTCTACTATTCCCTACGAAAGGAAGTGCACTAGTGAATAAGCTCAGAAGCCTCTTACACTGTCAAAGGAGAAAGTAAAACAAAATGCATCCTCATTGCTTTGTAAAGCCTAAGTTTTCTCATGAATTCCACTGCCAGAAGATGAAGCCAAATTTGCACCATTCTGTTGTTCAGCTTATATATAAAAGGGTTTTGGAGCCTTTCTGTTGAATGTGTCTTCAAAACAGCAAGTTACTATTTCTGCCAGTTTAGTTTAAATAAATAAATAAACATTGTCTTTTCCTCCTGCATCAATTTTAGTTCTGCTTGTTTTGCCAGTTTTATACCAATGATTTGCTGGATAATCTAACTAAATTCTGGGCTTTCCTGATTAAAAAAAATATATATATATTTGCAACATACATGTGTATGTGCATATCTACATAACTGTATATAAAATTCAATTTAAGAAATAGAGTGTTTGAAAGCTTTATCGTAACACCTCTACTACAATGCCTACAATTAGGAAGCCTGAGGTTGCAACAATTTCAGGACAATGGTGATGTTTTTCCCTTGTCCTTATTAGACTTGCGTGCACAGCAACTCTATCAGGTACTCTGCTTCCTAAAGAATATATCAAATAGACGGTACTATCCTGAGAGAGCTATATCCACCATTTTTTAAATGAAGGCCATTCAGTACATTTAAGATAGAAAGAGTTCAGTTGTGGCTCTCCATGGTTCTGCTACATTCTGGGACACAGGCAAACAACAGATTACTGGCCCCCATGTTAGCCAATAATAGCTCCGCACCTTCCACGCATTATTTTAGCCTTAGAGGGACCATTGCAGACTACAAGTATATAAGCAAATACAGAATTTGGCCTGGTAAGTTAGCTCTCTTCACATTGTGTTAGCAGTCCACCAGTGCAGTTTTCTGACTTTATTGTTACTACAGTGTCTTATTACTAGGGTAAAGAGATTGACAATCAGACCAGGGCTAATTATTTTCTTGATGATTGTGACGTGCACTCAGACTCACTCCTTTTTTTGCCTCATTGGCTCTGCAGAACTAACAGGAATAAAAAAGTTGAAATGTTTGTTGTTCACCAAAATAATATAAAATTGCTTTGAATACAGCTATGGACTATTACTTTGGAAGAAAGAAAAAGATAATTTTGCTGTTGTATTTAAGTTTCACTATTTTTTTATAACACAGATACAGACTTTAAACTTGTGTAGGCTTTATAAGCCCAGCTTTCAGCTCCTTTTTTTTTGCATTTGGAACTTTAATTGCCATAACGACATAATGCCTTTTAAAAATGGTTTTATAGCATTCAGTCACAAGTATTTCTCAAGCCTGTTTGTTCTTTGATTTCACAGAAATATACTGAGCTGTCTTTTCCCCTGAAATGTACAATGAGTAAAATGTCAGTAAACTAATAAACAATCTGGAAAGAAGTAACAAAAAATGTCATAAACTCCCATTGGAAGTCAGAATTGCACAACAAAAAAGTAGATGCAGCCAGCCATTAAAACTCATGTAAACAAGTGCATTAAAGTTCAGCAGCCCAAGATCATAATCAAATCTTCCTGTTTTAACCCATTATGAGCTGATGTCTGAGTAGAACTAAAACTGAATCACATTTTATCTTCTGGAGAAAAAAAAATAAATCACTCATACGCGTGATCTACATACACAAGTACTATTTCACCTCAAGGAACTCAATTTTCTAGAATACTAGAATTATGATCCTTCAAAGTAAAACAGAAATCCATTGCATCTGCAGAGGTTATAATGCTCCAGAATATGAATTTTGATGATTTGATGAATATTTGTTTTCAATTAGTCCCAAATCCGATTTGTCCAGTTACAAATAGAAAGATAGTTTGTCCAGCTGCCAGAAAGCTGGGTAGGTATAGTCATGGCCAGATATAGTCACCTGAAATTAGTAAACAAATCTCACGATATACAGTCACTCTCCTTCACAAGCAACCCAGAGTATTTTCTTGCACTGACACCACAGAATCTTTCTCTAAACAAGGAGTATTTACTGCTGGTTCTTGCCTCAAGCATCTGATCAGAATTCAAATTTCTCCTTATCAGTTTCTCCAGACAACTAAAGTTTTTTTTCATAGGAAATATCAGTCCTTTAAATTGAAGCATATTGTCTTATAAACGTACATTATAAATACTTTTCTAATCATTCTCACAAGGCACACTTTATATTGGCTGCATTCATAGAATTGAAATGCATCTTAAATAAGTGATTAAGTGCAGCTGAGATATTTTGAAAGGTTTTCTCTGTGTTTACTTTACATAAAGTAATTTAATCTAGGCATTAATCTGTTACTACTACAGCATAACATTACAGATGGTGATGTAATGGAAGTTGCATAATAAAATAGGAAATATTCCTATTTTATACAGAAAAATAATGGAAATTGCTAGATACGTATTTGCTTCTCCATCTATTAATAGTACACATTTTAGTAATTCATTTAGAAAATTATCTGAAACTTTCTAGATACTTTGCAATAAAAACTATGAAGAAATATGTTTGAATCTTAGCTGCTATAGTGTGCTAGTTAGCATTAACAACCATCATTGCTCCAGAGAAATATTAAAATTTAGGATTTTTGTTGTCAAGTTTTTAGCAGATCCACTGCTATAATTGTAAGCCAAGTAACAGTTTGAGAAGTAAATTTGCAACTTAAAGATCTCAAAGATACTACATTTGTGAGAAAATGGTCACCGAGGTAAGGAGGTCTCCATGAGCCAGCTTTAGACTGTAGCAGTTTATCTTAATCACTGGCTACTTCTATCTAAATACTGGTGACAGAGCAGGAATTGACAGTAATTTTTCAAGGATTTCATAACTTCGCTTTATGAATTAGTACAGAGAGTAATAGCAGGAAAACAAGAGTATGAAAAGAATGCAACAGCTGCAGTACATGAGATTAATTATTTTTCTTATTTTTTTTGACCAAAAATTATCTTTCAAAGTAAGTCTGCTGTCCATGGGAAAAAAAAAAAAAATCATGTTATGTTGACCAAAACAGAAGATTTCTTTTTTCTGAAGGCCTCTGCCACTTCTCTTGAAATCAGTCTCGTGTCTCTCAATTGTCATTTGTTGATTGGGAGAAGAAAGTAATTTATAGATGGATAAATGGGTTCATTTCCATAGGAACTGAAGTGAACATTAAATTGAATTTTCCTTCCTCTCTCGTCATTCAAGAGGAAGGATGAGATTAAACTCTAACTGTAAAATCTGGAGGTTTTAAAAAGGACTAGTCAACATAGTACAGTTACGAATCCATGGAGCTGTAATGCTTCTCTGAGTATGAGAGATTTTTTTTGTTTGAGAGTTTGCTGAAGTACAGAAAGAGACTCCAATTAACTTGAGCAGCTTTGGGATCAAAAAACCATAAGAAATCCCAGTGAAGATTAACAGAGTTGAAACAAGAAGCCTATGCAGTGAGGTATGGGTTGTATTGGGTTTTAGTACTTTTAGCCTAAGCCAGAAAGTTTTGAGAATGGAAACTATAACATAAACAGGGAGACAGAGCAGGATGAAAACAGTGCGCATAAAAAAAAAAGAGAAGAAAACAGAAAAAAAAAGGAGATCGCTCAGTTGTGTATCTTGTAGTGCCTAGGTGGCATAATGCACTAGCGATATGGAAAATAGGATCCCATGCAAGGAAAACAGGAGCAAGATGTTACGCTGATGACATCAGTGCAAACTTGTGTTCCACCTTTGTGCACTGAGTTAGCACTGCAGGCTTTCACTGTTCACTAGGGTCCAAACCGAGATAGTTCATTGTGCATACATCAGCAAATGTCAATCACTTTCATTCACTACAGAGCGTCTGCATAATAACCAAATTCAAAACAGTGGCTTTCTGATAAAGAATTACATATTGACAGACTTTTAAACTCTTGTAACTACTCATTCTTCACAGGTATAACATTTATTGCACAAGCAGTAGCATTCTCAAAAGATTTTTTTTGCCATGTGCAAAATGGAAATAGTGAAGACAATTATTATGCTACAGCATAAAATATAGAAAGAGAACTATTCCAGCTTTGGAAAAAAAAAAAAAAAACAAACCAAAAAAAACCCCCAAAACTCAACACTGCTTAACTATTTATTATATGAATTGTTATTTTCACCCTTCCTGGAAAAAAATAGAGGAGAAAAGGAAATCAAGGAGTGTTTCTCTTAACTAACAATATATTTACACACACATGAAGAGTTCTTCTGCATAGTAAAAAAAATAGTCTCTTATACTTTTCTCATTTTATATTTCTATCCTCAAAATATATGACAGATTGTTCATATTTCTCAAATTAGATTGTTCATATCTATCCACTTTAGTACTTTTAGCCTAAGCCAGAAAGTTTTGAGAATGGAAACTATAACATAATATATATCCACATCTAGCACTACAGAAACTTCACCTCAGCAAAATGTATTAAAACAAAAGAGCAGGGATCTGTGCATTTGGGCCAGCACATACCCCCACAACACATCCCTCATTTCCCTGCATAGCCTATATCCATCCCTTAACAGCACTTTGGCCACGTAAACTGCAAAACATACGCCATGCCCCTGCAATCTCAGTGATGACACAGCCAGCGGGTGAATACAGACTTTAACTTCTTCCAGGTAACAGTTTTTAAGATCAAGTGATCTAAAAGGATTAGATTTTTTTTTTTTTTATTGCAGATGAATTTTTGGTTTAGTTTTTAGTTCCAGCACTTTGTCCATAGTTTTAAGAAACAGAAGTTTTCATTGCATAAACACACTGTTTTCCTTAGTTCCTTAATATAGAATTCAGTGTGTATATGTAACAAATTAATTTTTCCCAGTGTGTTCTCATTTATATTTTTCAAACAAGAACTCCACCTGTCATGAGACTTCTGCCTCCTATGCTTGGCTTATAATTAAGATTCTCCCCCAAAACTTCCTTGAAGACATTTAGATTCTGATTATTCTGAATAATTTTGCAACTATAAACATTCCTATCCATTCTCTCAGGACCTTAAGGATCTAGCTATATCTGCATATAGCACTCATTCTCCAAAGAGTTCTTCAAATACCCAGGCATCTGAATACAGAAGCCTCAAATCCTAATTTAGCTCTTCATCTCTGACCTTCCGGGAACAGTGGACCAGTGCACAGGAGTGACCCAGCTCCACACAGAGACATGTAATTGAACAAAATTACCAAGATATATGTGCAGAGTCATTGATCATAAGAAAATTGCACAGAAAATAGCTGCTGCTCAACCCCGCTGCCAAGGTAATGGGCTTTCAAACGACACATTTCTCCTACCTCATATGGGGAAACTTCTAACTCCAGGACAAGCACAGCCCTTGAGTAAACTTGCATGTAAACTGTACAATTTTACACTGAAATGCATACACATTCTGCAATAAAAAGAAGATAGAAGAAGGAAAAGGAGAGGATTGTTAACACTTCATTGTCATTTGCCATCTGGCTGATTCTAACAAAGAAGGTTTTAACACAAATCCAAAAGTCTAAATTTAGTCACTAAAAGACAAAACTGAAGACCTCTCTAGAACTGCAATAACCTCCTTTAAGTTGCTTGTGACAGAAGAAATAAACTTCCTCTTTATTGTGCCAGATAAGGCAGTTAAAAATTGTTCATTCCAAATGTCTGCTAATGGACTGCATATAAATGTTTCCCTTTTTTTGAAACCAAAAACTGTAAAATTATTTTATAAGGATAAAAGGGAAAGAAGAAGAAAGTTTTTAAGTGTACTTTTTAAAGGTTTTTTTCAGTGTGAACTCATGGAGATGTTGTTCAGAGAATTTATGAGCTGGCAAAAACAGTCTGAAGAGAAAGCAGCACAGAGAGAAAGAATAAGAATTTTTTCTCCGACGTTTGACTGTAACATCATTAGGAAATACCAAAGTAACACTTATAGAAAGAAAGGAACTGTCTGGATCATGTGTATCTATCCTCTTCTGTTGCAAGAAACCATGTCACATACTATTATTCATGAACTTGAAAAGATCCATCTTCAGCTATTTTGTTTTTTTGCTCTCGCTATTTCTCTTTTCAACACTTAACAGTTTTGCTCTGGAAGTAACACTTTCACTTTTAAATGTTGACACCTTACAGTGTAGCTTTTAAAATGTGAAAAGTACAGTTTATCTAAGTTTCCATGTAATTTTAAGCAGAAAGATAGAGAATTAACCTAAAGGTGGTGGAAGCTGGAGGCTGGAGGCAGCATTTCTTCAAAGTTTGGGGTATGCTATGAGAAAAATTAGAAATTTTCAGCATCTATATTCTAAAGGGAGATTTTTTTTCCCCCTCACATTAAAGAGGAAAAAAAAAAAAAAAAAGAATAAAGTTGTTTTTAGGACTGTTCTAGTAATGAATTATTCTCTCTACTCTGCAGAAATTCAGACACCTTACCAGAAGTGAAAAGTCAGGACTGTATGTCTAATATATTGGAGCAAGACAACCAGGAGACAACTACAGAAAACATTACCGTTAGCACTGCTGAATATAGGAAATAGGTATTTCCCATTATTAAACAATAAAAGATGAATCAGTAATGATGCCTGCTAATAGAGGCATTAGTAATGATTTCAAAATACTAATGCATTCTCTGAGAATTAAAATTTAAACATACATATTTAATATCAAACCTTACCATTCTTTAGCCAGTATGGGGAAAGACACATTCTAAATTGGTCTTAACATCATACAGGTATGTAAATACATACTTTAAAATAAATGTTGTCCATGAGAAATACACATGGAAGCGCACTACACACAAATAGGTAACAGATAAGTGTAAACTCATACTACCAACCACAATAAATTATAACATATCTAAAGTCCTATACTTAAACAAGATTTGTGATCAGATCATGTAAAAAGGTAAAGGAGGTTCATGAACTGCCTGACTCTTAGTACATGCTATAACCAATAGTTTTTTCCTGCATAAAAATAAAATGCAGGTCTTACTGAAGAGAACCGGACTTTTCCAAGGACCACTCCCAAATACATGATCAGTTGCTCATTGACTTCAGTAGTACACGGAATGACCCATTAAGAGGGTAATTAGAGAAACATCATAAAGGGACAAAAGTGTTCCTTTTTCACATGACTGTCACAAACAGAGGTTCTAGGAAAAATTAAGTCACCAATGGCTTTGAAGCAGACCTGTCTAGAGTTTCAAGAGGGCTTCCCAAAGAAAAATCTGACGCTTCTAAGATCACAAGACCTATGCATTAACAGAATAGTCACAAAAATGCTTTTTAAATAAGAGAAAAGTCAATGGGATTACAAAAAAGATAATAGAAAAAAATATGGTTCATTCCTTTGTAGCCACTGTTCCATGCTCTCAGGCTTGGTTACCGTTCACTCAGTGTCTCTAAGTGGCAGCAAACCCTGCACAGGTCACCTGAAGTTTCTTCCTTTCCCCAAGAGGCTGGCTTTGCTGCCTCCTTGATGCTCTCTGCAGTCTTTTAGGCTATGAATACATAGCAGATAATTTGGTTTACATTTCCTGCTCACTGAAACCGACACAAAATAAACAGATAAACACAGGTTCTTCAAAACAACTCCAGCTGTATAGCTAGTGTAGGTACAGCTTTACTTTCTGTTCCTAAAAGTTTCTAGTTTTCTGTTTTGCAACTCTGCATTGTAGGTCACACCTTCACCCCCTGTGATTTCTCAGGGCACCCATTCCCTCAATGGTATCATCCCTACCCATTTTTCTTTAAATAACATAACTCCATTGGGACCAAAGTCAAACTGAAAAATAACAGTCTCTCACAAGAGCTCAAGAAGGACCATGTCTTTAATGGATACCCTCAAAAAAGTACTCATAGTTTTGCAGTGCCCTTATCTTTCAAATCTTTAGCACTCAGGTACAGGTTTTTATACTTATGACTCAATAGTTACTTACATTATAAATTAAGAACATAGTTTTAAGATGGAGAAGTCTGGGTTTTTTTCCTCCCTGTGAGCAAAATAAATATTTGTGTAAAAATTCACATTTCGTGTCTAAATTTTATTAAGGATGAAAAAATGTGCCAATATAAGACTGGAGAAATACATGCTTTGGCAAAGAATTCACATTAAGGTTTGCTTGGTTGTTCAATTTTCACCTCTTGTCTGTGTGATAAGCATTCATGTTTTTGATTTATAATTAACTGTGAAAGTAACTCTCTTCCACTAACCTTAATACAAATTTCTGGTTTAAAACCCTGCATTTACATACAAATCATTCCACAGACATGGCAGCTGCTTGATAAAGGTTATGGAAAGCTGATGCCATCACACCTTCTTTAATATTGTGATTTGTGAATTCTGGGGACTTTAAGAAAAAGCATAATACTTTTATACGACTGATCTTAAAACTTACTTCTTTACCAGCTTTTGAAAAGACCATAGACACTGAGCAATTAACTTTTATTACCAGCTTGTATTTGTGGGGAAAAAAAAAATAAATTAGTTTGGACATTTTGGCCTGGAATTACATAGACATGAAAATAAGATGCTTCAACATGATTTTTTTCCCCAGCTACTTTTTTATTATTTTATATATATATATATATATATGTATGTATATACGGGTGCATTATCTAGGTCAAATAACAGTTATTTGAAATCTGGCCTTGAGCAACACAATCAGGTTTTGCCAAATTCTGCATATGATGTTCTTTTAATATCAGAGGATTAGGCATTAGAAATAGGTGTCTGTGGTAAAGAAAGTAAAGTAAACATATGGTCGTTTAAATCACTTTTATTTTTATAAGCCCATTTCTCAAAGTCTTTCTTTTGGTCTGGTCCTTTTCAGTTTTCCCTGTGCAGATCAAGCTGTTAATTGTGTTTCAACACAGGAAACAGCCCATTAAAGCACTGTAGTCAATAGCAGTCAGGCAAGCAGGAGTTTTAAGTGCATTGTCTGAGTATTTGTTGTCTCTGTTCAGCCGACTGGCTTCTGAAAATCCATCTCTAAGGGCTGTAACTATTCCTCTCCACTCTAAAAGGAGAGAAGGTAGCATAAAACTGCCCAAGATACAGCGAAATCTTTCCAGTCTCAAATAAGAACAATAACTACAACAAAGTCACATCAACGCACCTTTGTGACAGGAGCAAGAATTAAGTACAAAAATTATGTCAAGGAAAGACATCCTGGCTTCAGAAAGACCTTGAGAGTGAAGGTAGACCTTGTCCATGAGCTACTCACAAAGTAGCACAAATGAAAGTCTTGATTTGAATTAGCTTGCAACAACTAGAAACAAGTAGGCACATTAAGAATTGACAATTTTTGCTCATTTTTCCTTTTTTTTTTTTTTATTGTTGATCACAAAGCTAAAGAAGTAACTATGATTAAGGCATTTCAAATAGGAACTAGAGTTAAAATAGTGGTACAAAGAGCTTGGATGTCGTACATACAGCTGTTTAAGAAAAGAATCAAAGAGAAAATGTTGCAGAAATGCAGTCTTTCATTTTCCTCTGGGATCAAATCACTGAAGTGAGAAAAGTTGCAGAATGTTTTATGTTAGCTTCAGTACTTTAAAAAGGAACTACTAACCACAGCATACCGAACACAGTATCAGAAGACTGTTAGAAAGCACACAAGTTCCTTTGACACTATATTGATGCCCTTGGCTTGTGAAGCATTTGTTATATATGCAAATATTTCTGACAACAATTGCAAGATAAAATATTTATAATTTTACATTAATGTATGACCACTAGAGGTAATTTGAACATGTCATAAGACAGTCTTCTAATATGTACTTGAAGTTTAAAAGATGGTGCCATAATCAATATTTTATTGGTATTTTTTGCTCAGAAGTACAAAAAAAAAATTGAAAAAAAAATTAAACCTGGCTATATTTTTCAAAAGGTTTCCAAATGTATTCTGCTTTATATTTTTATTTTTGATCAACTATACTTTTAATACATTCTAGGTAGTGTCCATTGGAGCTGCACAAACATTTGACATAAAATTGCTGTTTATCAGAATAATGATTCCATAAATCATTTATAGCAATAGTAACACTAAGATCAAAAGTATTTGGTCGAAATAGATTTTTCTCAAAAATATATATTCCATCTCTGATGGCTGTGGTTTGTAGACAGTCTAAGTGTCTGGACAGCTGAAAGGTTCCTTGTGTCAAGTACAAAAAATTGCAAACAAAAACTGAGATAGTAAACAGTTTTCTAATGCTTTTAATAACTCTTTGTGCACATATAAATTAGGCAATTATTGAAAACCTCAATTTCTCCTGCATGACAGCAATGCAAGACTGCATGTAACAGCTTGCATCTACCATGTCAGAAAAAAAAAGAAGTATTTTTCCACAGTAAAACCATGATGACTACGCATTTTATCAAACAATTGGATCAAAATTACTTAATTTCCTCTTAGGAAAGTGATATAGATAATCATCCTAACATAGCAGACTGTAGAGAGCTGCTAGATATCCCAAGATCTATGCTCAGCACCATCACCAGTCCAGAGAGCAACAGGAAGCTGGTTTCACATCACATCCATTAGATGAGATCTGAGTAGAAGCTCAGACGAAGCAAATTTGAGAGGCATCAGTCCCAAGACCTTGCAAACTCTATAGCTTGATACTAGCAGCAACAGCACTCTATTGCTGGGTTACATGATGAAAAGTGTCTGTGGATATATTTTGTTCACCTTCAAGTCATATTCTTTCCACTGATGCAAAAGCTTTTAAAGTTTCCCCTTCAAACTACTACAAATGATGATCATATGCCACAGCACATGTTAAACGTAGCCAAACCCCCCTTCACATAGTTATTCCACAAACAGGCTCACTCTGCTGCATTCTGTTGTCTGCTTTCATACCTGGAAAAGTGTGCTAATAACATTTTCACTATAAACATGCCAGTGCTGACCACGGAATTGATCAAACAGTAAATGAGGTCAAGTATCTTGTGTTATTTTATATATAACCAGAGTCATACAGGTTATAGCACCTGTACTCAGAGAATACAGCAACTACTTTATACTCTGTTTACGCATGAGTAAGACTTGTGGTTTTAATTCTTACCCTTCCAATAATAGTTTTTTGAAGCACTTAGGCCCAAAAAGCAGGTAATGTAGACTACAGACAACATATCAGAAATTGTGCATACCTGGAAGTGCTGGGAACTTCCCAGTGACAGTGTAGCTCTGCATAAATCCAACTGAAAACTGTACCTTCAAGGCACTAATGATCCTGTCTGTAAAACAGTGAAATATTTTAATCCTGCTATAGCTAGAGGTTGGAAAATAGGGCTCTAGAGAAATAAACACTAGGTTTTGCCACTTAGTTGAGGATGAAAATCTGAAAGTGTTCTGCAAATAAATTTTTGGAAGGTGTTGGGCAGCTTATGGAAAGTAAATTTACATAAAGAATTTTACTGCTAGTCCATAGTAGTAAGCAACAGTTGATGTTTCTTTAAGAGCCTTAGGATTAAAAACATCTAAAGTAGCATTAAAACTAAAGCTGTTTAGCTGCTAGAGGTAGAGTGCTTAAGAAAAAACAGGAATAGAAGAAGGTTTAGTTTTTGCTGAACTTTATTTTTATGAAAGTGAACAAATTAAATTACTACTGGTTGCAATCTGCTGGTTCAGAACTGAATGCGGAGTGCATTGAATCTTTTCTGTCAAGTTAATGGGCTTCAGAAGAAACCCATGAGGAATATGGGCAGCAATGTTGACATTTTCTATCTGCTGAATGGCCCAAGTATCTGCCATAGTTTTTGTAAAATTCTTTTCCACGCTTAGATGCCTCTTTGCCTCTGTAGTAAGTATGTTTTGAATGTCTTCATACTAAGAACCATGCATCTCATTGCACCCTCAGCAAGTTCGCCAATGACACCAAGCTGTGTGGTGCCATCGACACGCTGGAAGGGAGGGATGCCATCCAGAGGAACCTGGACAGGCTGGAGAGGTGGGCCCGTGCCAATCTCATGAAGTTCAACCAGGCCAAGTGCAAGGTCCTGCACATGGGTCATGGCAATCCCAGGCACAAATACAGACTGGGTGGAGAATGGATCGAGACCAGCCCTGAGGAGAAGGACTTGGGAGTGCTGGTGGATGAGAAGCTCAACATGAGCAGGCAATGCGCCCTTGCGGCCCAGAAGGCCAACTGCATCCTGGGCTGCATCAAGAGGAGCATGGCCAGCAGGTCGACGGAGGTGATTCTCCCCCTCTACTCTGCCCTGGTGAGACCCCACCTGCAGTACTGCATCCAGTTCTGGAGTCCCCAACATAAGAAGGGCATGGACCAGCGGGAGAGGGTCCAGAGGAGGGCCACAAAGATGATCAGAGGGCTGGAGCACTTTCGTATGAGGAAGGCTGAGAGAGTTGTGGCTGTTCAGCCTGGAGAAGAGGAGGCTCGGGGAAGACCTGATAGAGGTCTTCCAGTACCTCAAGGGGGCCTACAGGAAAGATGGGGAGAGACTGTTCAGTAGGGCCTGTTGTGATAGGACAAGGGGTAATGGTTTTAAAATAGAGGGAGGTAGATTTATATTGGATATTAGGAAAAAATTTTTCACAATGCGAGTTGTAGAGCAGTGGAAGAGGTTGCCCAGAGAGGTGGTGGATGCCCCATCCCTGGAAACATTCAAGGCCAGGCTGGATGAGGCTCTGAGCAACCTCATCTAGTTGGGGATGTCCCTGTTCTTTGCAGTGGGGTTGGACTAGATGACCTTTGAAGGTCCCTTCCAACTCTAACCATTCTATAATTCTGTAATCTTTCAGATATCCTGCCTAAACATCACATTTACAGTAAAAAGATCTGCAAAACTGAATCCACCCACATATTGGGCAGCAGACTTTAGCCTTTAGCTTAAAGACTCCACCATAAAGGATGTGCTAAATGAAAGCCTTTTGTACAGATAGTCAAGATTTCTGAGTATTCCTGTATTTATCTTTGCAGAAGTAAAAGAAAATGTTAGTTTGCAGAAATCCTTTTAACAGAGATCACATTTTTTTTCTACTTGAACATCTTTCTAGATCTGCCTTTCCCAGGAACTGCAAAATTATCTCCTCTGTATATCACGAGCAGCCTGGAGAATTTCTGTAGCGCCTCCCAAGTTATGTTTCTGTGGAGTCTATCCATTCTAATCACATATGAGATCTTAAGAGGCACAAATCCAAACAAGGCTGTGGGTGTCTATCATTCACGGCGTGTGGGCAGTGGGCGTAGATATGTTCATGATACGGATGCCTGTGATTGGCTGACATTTGGTAAGTGCCTGTGGGTAGGATGGGTTTAGTGTTAATTATCTGTGGCATGGATTAGAAGGGGTTTGTATGAGTCAGTACACTTTGATCTCTAAAAATTTGGACCTTTGTTTTTAGGACAATCCTTTCTGAACAAATAACTTGCCAACATTGTGATATAAAAATTGTCTAAATTGTCTTGTGTAGTCACACAAACAAACAAATGTATGTGTAGCGATAAGACGGAAATGTGTCATTTTGCTATAGGTAGAAAGCTGTAACTATATGTGCTAGACTAGTATGTAGTCGGGCAGAGCAAAACCTTACGCATCTTTGGCATCCTTGCTATAAGTTGGCTGTTGTTTGCTGGTTTTTGGGTGTGTGGTTTTGGGGCTTTTTTGGGAAGGAGAGAGGGGTAAGGGAGTATTTCAGCAAGTGTTTCAATCACATCATAAAAAAAAAAAAAAAGCAGAAAAGCACTTATACCTATAACTTTCAATAACATATCACAGCTCCAGAAGCCATAGCAGATATCTCTATCTACATGACCAATGAATGATTTTTACTGGTACCTCCACTGTCATTATATAATTTTAGCATTATAATGATTATTTGTGCTGTATTATTCTGCTTTCATTGGCTCTGCATGCTTGCACACCTAGCAAAATACTAACTGACAAAGATGACTCCTGGTATTTGTAAATCACTGTAACCTAACCTAGAAAGTATTATTTCAATTAAAATACACAAAAATAATTTATTAAAAATTTAAATTTTCACACGAATATGTGAGTTTTGACAATGCTTTCAATAGAAATTTGACTTTCTGGCTAAAATCAAGGATCAAAATTACTGTTTCCATATTTTCTGTGCGGCTTCCTGCATATCTAGTTATCTTGTGGGGAACCTACTGCTCTTTATTTCTACATTTTGAAAGTTTCTGCCCTGATGTAGAAGAGAGTAAGTTACTAGATCTTAAAAACATCAATATGTATTACAGAAAACAGAGAGCACTCCCTGCCTTAACTTAGCATGTTTATGGAAATCCGAAGCACTTAAAAAATTTAAATACAGCATGTGAATTTATTTTAATATTACATTACTCCTTTAGTAATACAGGCAGAATTTCAGTATAGTAGTATTGGAAAGATGTAAAACATATATTCATATATAATTTATTCAACTGTTTATGAGGAAAGGCTGACTGTAGAATAATTTTGTATAAATATTTTACTCATTGATCCAGCTAATTTATAAATAACAGACTTGACTTCTTAATATTTTATTCAATGCAAAATGCCAAAATTAACTGGATAAATTATATGCAACACAATTCATATATCTGTAATTTCATGTCACTGCTCAAGAATTCAAAAGAATATTTTTTTGTGCTGGTATTGAATTAGTAATGAATTAATTTATCTAGGCTTTCTTTGTTTGGTTTAATATTTAAACTTATTGTCTGTGTTGTATAGGGGCTTTTACCTTTGTAGTCAGTTCTTACAAAGAAGCTTGTTATAGAACTTGTAAGTCATGATTCCACAATGAAAAAGTAACAGCATCTTCACCTAGAAGTTTCCCTTGACTCACAGAACAGTAACTAGAAATTAAAAGTTAGCCAACACTTGCTAATAGTAAAAATGTACTCATTCGTATGAACTATGAGCACTGAATTTCCTTAGTAAAGGAAATTTAAAATACTAAAGAAAAAAAAAATCTGTCACTTTTTGGTTTTGGACAAAAAAAAATGAGTTTAAGTATAGTGTAAACATGGCAATAATGTAAGCTTGCATCACAATGAGAATAACAAAGCTGTCAACAACAACACAGGAGAAATAAATATTGAGTGAATACTTTCTGTATTTTGATGTAGGTACAACATACCCTTATTCCACAAGTTCATAAAGTATTTTCAATTGAAGATAGATATAAAATTTAGTATATGGATAAACATTAAGAAATCAAATGGGGAATACTTCCAGCAGTCATAAAAGTGAGGTTGAGGATGTGTCCTGATATTATGAGGTTTTTAAAATAAATCTTGAGAAATACTGAAACCCAAAACACTGAATGAGTATTAATACTGTGTCAATGTTCACGACAAAAAAAAAAAAAAAAAAAA